>AZYM01000299.1:0-11426 GCA_000611715.1 Scolecobasidium constrictum UM 578 | reverse complement strand
TAATTATAATAAGAAAGCTACGAATACGATATTACTAATACTATTCGCTAAACTAGCTATTTAACTAGATAAGACTAGTACTAGAGTTCTATTAGTAGGTCTATAAGACGCGGAGCGAGTACTTACCGTCTATATAACGTAAGAGTTAAGTCTACTATAACTAGTTATAGATCGAGTAGAGAGTTTATCCCGCGCTTATAAAAAGCCGGTTATACTCCGGAGGCGAGCAGCGGAAGCCCTAGAGGGGATTACTATATACGATATAGTAAC
This sequence comes from Scolecobasidium constrictum UM 578, assembly GCA_000611715.1. Taxonomy (NCBI): domain Eukaryota; kingdom Fungi; phylum Ascomycota; class Dothideomycetes; order Venturiales; family Sympoventuriaceae; genus Scolecobasidium; species Scolecobasidium constrictum. The sequence goes on along the minus strand of AZYM01000299.1, from coordinate 11,156 downwards.
TATAGCGATTAAAGACTTAATCTATATAGCTTAGAGAGGTAGTAGCGAAGCGTAAACGCTACGCGGGCGCCTAAGTAAAGGTAGCCTAAATAAGTATTAGAGCGACTATGACGGAGTTCTAAAGTACGAGAGACGCCTCTATATACTACCTATATATACTATACGCGAAGAGCTATTAAAGCGATATTATAACGACCTATATACTAGCTATTTTAGTACCTTATATATAACCGAGCTGTTAAAGCGCCGGTACTATTAGCCGAGTATAGGTAATAATATTATAGCGTATATAAAGTTATACGATATCTACTAAAAGGTAAAGGTTAAAAGATATAAACTATATAGCGAGATATAACTACTATCTAAGCCTATAAGGCCGTAGGAGGAGATCGTAATAGACTTTATAAATAGGGTACCGTTAAGCTTACGCGGTAGTATCGTATATAATACGATCCTCGTAATTGTCGATAGATACTTAAAGATAGCTCTATACTTCCCTATTTAAAAGACGATTAAAGCTACTAATATTACTAATATCCTTATTAATAGTATCTTTATACGATTTAGCTTCCCGAATAGAATCGTATCTAATCGAGATCTAAGGTTTATATCGGAATTCTAGTTAGAGCTATACTTCTATACGAGGGTAAAGCGCCGGCTTAGCACCGCCTTCTATCTATAAATAGATAAATAGATAGAGCGTTAAAACTAGACCTTATAAGAATACCTTAAAGCCTTCTATTCCTTAACCTAATAATAATAGGCTTTTAAGTTACTAATCGTAGAGTTCGTATTTAATAATATATTTTATAACAACCTCGCGGCGATGCCGTTCCGCGTAGTCCTTAGCTACGACCTACTATTATACTTCGATACTAGGGATAGTATTAATAAAGGGAAAGTACCGGCGGCTAAGGAGCGTATTTAGAGGATTTACGAGCTATATAAGTTATAGCAGCGCCTATAACGCGCTTCTAAGACGTAGGCGAAGTACTATAACTAGAAATACTAACCGATAATATTTAAGAAGGACTAGCTAGTACTAATCTCTACGAAGAACCTCCGCCTATAAAGGCTAAGTAAGAAGATAGCGCTACGTATAATAGGACTATTTAGAGTATAGGAACTAGTCGGTATATAGGTATATCGCGTATACCTCCCTACTAACTCGCGTATCTATAATATCTTCTATATTTCCGCGATAGAGTCTTATTATATATAGAAAGGAGAGTAAGAAGTTTTACCTCTACCTAAGCTACTCGATAATAATAAGTAATATAAAGTTAAGGAAGTGCTAGATTCGTCGCGTAGGCGAGGCGAAGTCTAGTATATAGTTAAATAGAAGGGCTAGCTAAAAGAATATAATTAATAAGTACTAGTAGAAAATATAAATACCGATAAGTTAGTACGCGAATAGGAAGCGAAAAAGTTATAAAGGCGTAGTATAAGGAAGAAGAAGTAATAGAAAACCCGTAGGCTATTTATTATTATAGAATTATTATTTATAGAAATATATATAGTCTAGCGTACCGTTTACGCGGCGCGCGCGTAACGACGGCGTAACTACCCTATAGCCTATACGCTACCCCGGACTACTCCGAATTATCCCTATCTCTTCTATCTTTACCCTCCTCCTCTTTCTCCTCCTCCTCTTTCTCCTCCTCCTCTACCTCTACCTTATCTAACGGCTCGAGGCTATTCTAGAGTAATAGTTAGCGTAGGCGTAATAAAGGGGATATAAATATAATTTACTACCGTACGATAGCTATCGACTATATTCTTTAAGGCTATAGCGATATAACGTAGCTCGGGCTATAATAGTAACGCGCTAGCGCTACCCCGGCTTATTAACTTCGACTTACTAGTACTATAATTAAGGTTACGCTAGTAGAGGCGTATTCCCTTATTAACGTTAGTAAAGCGCTAGCGTAGCGCCGCTATAGCGTTATCGTCGTTATTAATAGTATAGTCCTAATTAGATATAATCCGATTAAAGACCGGTACGAACTTCTATAGGATCTAGGAAGTTAGCGTACTAGGAAGCGTAGGTATAGCGTAGGCGCTTACTAGTTTATACTCCCTATAGATACCGGCGTAGTAGCTATAACGCTAATTATTTATAATATTATAAGCGTCGCGGTCGTCGCGATCTAGTAGATAAAGGGCGTAGCGCTAGTATAACGCCTTAAATAACTTAGTAAGAGCGGCGCGGCTATACTTAAGTAGTAGAGATAGAACAGGTAGTAAGACGCGGCTACGATAACGGCGCGACGCCGCTATTATTAGTTATTTATAGGAGTCGGTACGAGCTATAGTAATTAACGCGGCGAATACGTAGCGCGGGTAAGATAATAGTATAAAGAAGACGACGAGTAGGCGTAACGTTATAGTAATATAAAAGAATATAAAAGATTCGAAGACTCGGGGTATTAGTAGATTTTATATTTACGCTATAGACTAAGATCTATTATAATAGAATTCCTATTATTACTATTATCACTATTATTAGATAAAATCTAAAATATATATTATTATTACTATTATGCTGCGACTACGAGGCGCTAGCGAGACTATTATTACTCGCTATTATTATTTAGAGCTTAAAGTATATTAGTTTTATATATCTATTATCGATATAGATATCGCTATAGAGAAAGAGATAATTATAAGAGTATCTAGCGTAGACCCGGCGCGGAGCTAGGGTATTATATAGATATTATATAATCTCCGGATATACTCTAATCTCTAGCCCCTCTAAAGAAGAGGCTAGAGATTATTCTATATCTAGGAGCTATCTTATACTTCTATTATTAATCTTATAATAGTCCCGCTAGTACCTTATAGTCGCGGTATAATAATAACGATAATATAACTTTTCTAAGTAGGTCTAGATCTTAGTTTTAGTAGTATAATAGTAGATCTAGAGCGGCGTATTATAGGCGCTAGTAATAATAGATAATAGGTAGAAATTATATATAAGAAAACTTCCTACTAGTTCGTCGTCTCGCTTTCTTCTTTATAAACTAGTCTATTCTCTAATCGTTCGCCGCGACTTCTTATATCCGTCCTATTAATTTTCCTAAATCTATAATACTAATATAATAGCGCTATAATAGTAACGCGACGGTAAGGATAATAAGTACTACTAGTATTATTTTAGCCGCTACTATTTACGTCGTACCGCGCTAGAGGCATAAATTAAAGTCTAGCGCTAAGTCGATAAAGCGCTTATATAGCGTAACGCTAAGATCGTAGCCGAAGCCTAATAACGCGCTAATAATATAAAGGCGGAGATCTAGTAACGCGTTACCGCTACGCTTATATAAGCCTAGCTACTATAGTAGCCGTAGTAGTTCTAGCTCGCCCTATAGCCCTAGACGCCGTTTATATAGCGCTCTACTAGCGTAGCGCCGACTCTAGATATCCTATTATACCTACGCTACTTACTATAGCTCGGCGGTAATAGCGATTACTATAATAAGACGGCGTTATAACGCTATAAGCGCTACGCCGGTATAAATAAGAAGTACCTAAAGGTATATCTAGATATACGCTTACTTCGCGATAGTATAAAACTAACGATAAGCTTAGATCCTAATAAAGTAGATCTAGAAGGTTAACGCTATCCGCTAGGAGCTAGCTAGCCTTAAGCCCGATAAAGCTATTCCTAGTACTATAGGACTTATCGATACGCCGTACCGACGATCGATACGGCCTAGCCGTTACCCGGACTAGTAAGGGGGCGTTAGCCGTAGCTTAGGCACGGTCTAGAATATACCGTATCGGTTTTACTCCGCGTATACCGTATCGAGTTTAAACTTCATATAGCCCGTAGTCGTAGAAAGTATAATAAAAAGTAGTATTCTATTATTCGCGTGACTAGCTATAGAGCCGCCGTTATAGCTAGCTGCTCGCCCCGAGCTAGGTGTTATTATATATACTAAGTATAGGTTATCGTACGTAAGGGCGACGCTAGGCCGACACCTTCGTAATGCCTATAAAATATCGGTAGTAGAGAGATCGGGGATCCTAGGGTATAAGTCCTTTATAGTAGGTATCGTCTCCGTGGTAGAGGACGTACGACGTCCTAAGGACGGGGTTATACCTATATAGGGCCTGCCTATCTATAGCGACGGAAGCCGGTGCCTTATAAACGAACCTACGTACCGCTTCTTATCGAAGAGCGAGGCTGTTACAAGAGAGCACTATAGCAAGGTATATAGAGAGAAGCTGTCGTCCGTCGAACGACGGGGTAAGAGGAACCTAAGGTATCGAGCTAATTATTTAACCGGGCTCCGGCTATAGACGCTATTTAGGGAAACGAAGCACGTCGACTATTTTATCGTTACGCTATCGGGATAGTAATAGGGAGATAGTATACGGCTAAAGTCTAGTACGGATCCGGACGTCGGTCGCGAAGCTAGTATAGGTAGGGCTATTACGGTAGAGGAACGCCTGTGCCGGTATCTATACGTCCTATAAGAGCTAGAAGAAGAGTAGGCCTAGGACGTTAAGATCGGAGAGATCTAGTATATTTCGGAGCTATCGAATTAGCTTAAGTAAACGGGCTATTACGCGTACCTCGATAGTCTAGACGATAAGGAGTTTTCGAGTGCGTGCGGGTTACCCGATAGGGGCGACGAGCCGGTTCTTACAGCTGTCTATAATAGTATTAAGCGATTATTTTATAAGAGCTCGAATATACTAGATTTCGATAATACAGAGCGTCGGATACTAAGTAATTTAAATACTAGATTACTAAATACGTTCTAGAAATTAGAATTATCGCAAGACCCGATTAAATCGTTTCAGAATAAAAAGTCTAAATAAAATTATATAGACACGATGTAAGAGTTAGTTTACTTCTTTTTAAGAATAAAAGAAGGAAGGTACTTGTTAAAGAAAAGAATATTTCGCTTAATAGTTCGTTAAGTTTTCTCCTAGACTGAGGTAGAAGCGGCCGCGAGAGAGGTTATCGCTACCTAGGCTAAGGGTCACGATTCCGAGTAAGATAAGCCGAACTACCGTCTTAATAAGTGCACGCTCGACTTCGTTATAGTATTAATAGCGTACCGACTTCCTATATCGGCGTTTAACTTACTAATTATATCCTTTATCGCGGTTAAATCATAGAGTCCGTACCATAAAATATAGATTAAGATTAGTAACTATATAAGCTTGCTAGCGAGGTTGATATATATCTATTAGCTCTTTATACTTCTATACTATATTAATATATCCGAGGAGAATGAGGAAACGTACTTATCCGATTATATTATTAATTTCAGGGATAAGTAGTTGCTAAATAGTACGGAAAGTCCTGTTAGTACTATACTCAGTATGCGCTTACTCGGGTAGAAAATCGCAAGGATAGAGGTATAATAGGTTACGATCCGATAGCCGGACGAGTAGATAGTATCGTACGGTAACATTCGGATCTTACTATAATAGATTCGCGATCTCCTTTACTACGAGCTTCGAGCGGTATAAAGGGTGTTTAAGGAAGATCTATACTTTAGTTTTAAGAATGCTCCGGGCTACAGTCTTACCGAGATTATCGAGAACTAGTAGGTAGATTGACTAGGCGCCTCGTTCCTTATAAATAGCTAGAACGGACTTCTGTTCGAGGAAGGTAAGATATAGCTATATAATTAGATTAATAATAACCCGGACGTGTCCGAGTCTATCTATCGGAAGAGTAACGAAGATGGCGTATAGTAGGTTAAGGGAGACGTAGTAGATATATATAAGAAAGCCGTGCAGCGCTTTCTCGAGTACATAGTTATCGTTCTGTATATCGGCTCCGGGTAGCCCGTACGGCGGCCTAAGTTCCTAGGTCTACGCTAGCGGAACCGGGACAAGGCTAAATAGAATTTATACGTTAAGAAGGGACGTATGATATTTATTCTATCCTACTATAAAATACTTTATATATATAATGCGTCCTAATTTCCGGTGCGCGTTCTTATGCCGGAGGCGGCCTAACTACTCACGTAGTACCTTGCCTTGATTATCCTATTCCGGAGCTAGATACTTAAGACGTACAGAGGGGACACGAGTCTAAGTAGCTACCTATAGGTAGACAGCCGGGGGATATAGCCTAATAGATAGGTTCCGTTGTCTTACGCCGTAAGACGACTTGGCTTGTATGGTTATCGATAGAGTAAGGCTAAACGCTTAGGCCGCTTCCGCTAAAAGACGTCCTATATAAGATATATTTTTATTATAGTAGCGTCCCAACCTCCGTATTAACAGAAAAACATAGGGAGAATATATAGAAATATAGAATTAGTCCTAAATTTAGTTTCTAAGATACCAGAACTGCTGCCGGCCGCTATTATAGTATATATAGACCTTCGTGTTACTATCTGCGCGCAGCACAAGTCTTCCTATATAAAGTTAAACCTACAACGCTATCTCCGCGATACTTACCTTATCTACTTAAGTAGAAGTTTAAAAGTTTCCGCGTACGTCGATTCTCTAGATATAGCTAATAATTACGATAATATTAGTCGCCCTCTCGATAGAATCGGCCCTATCTATAGTATTCCTATTTATAATAGATTTAAGTATACTGTAACTACTAGTAACGGCTGTCGCTATATTACTATTCACGAGCCTAAAATTAAGCAATATCTGCGAACGACGCATAGAAAAAAATTAGGTAGCAAAGGGAGACCTCGAAAAGACGAACGAAACGAGTTAGAGTACTATCGGGTTAAAGTACAGACTTTATTTACAGAAAAGAAACATGTCGATTATTTTATTATGAAAATAAACGACTACGAGAGCTACCCTGAGCAACGAGTACGTCATACAGTTTTCGCTCATAATTAATACAACAGCCCTACTAATCGAAGGACTACGCTTAATACTATAATATCTACTAATACTGCCCGTCTTCTCTAATACGATTTTAAATAAGTATAGAAAGAGAATATAGAGCGTTATACTAGCGTAGAGAAGATTAGGCACGTCTCTAAGCTTACTATATTCCTACGAGAATTAGGCTTCTACGCTTATCTCGAGGGTATAGATCTTACTAATATCCCGGCTATATACTAAATCCTAGATATAACTAAGGAGCCCGAGCTTTTAGTAATATATAACAGCGTCGCATAAGTCCTTCGTAAGGCTATAGACGTGCTCGATTACGATAAGCTAGAGGAGAGACAGCTTAGTAAGCTTAATACCAGGCTTCTTAACACATTCCGGCGATTAGAAACATCGCAAGACCCTATTAAGCTACTACAGAACAGTAAGTTAAAATAGACATATATTCGAACGCTATAAAGGCTGTTCTATTACTTCTCGAGGGTCACGAGCTAGCAGTACCTATAGAAGAAATTAATATTTAGCCTAACGACTAGCTAGCTTGCTGCTTAGACTGCGGTGATAGACGCTGCGAGCGCTAGTCTCTAACTAGTCAAGGCTGATGCACGGTCTAAGGAGGACGAAGAGGAGAGAGTAGCTTAGCTATATAGAGAGTTAGACAGCTTAGTACTTACCTTCGGTCTTAAGTTAGTTCGATACCGGCTTTATTACAGGGCGTTCGATTTAGCGATTATATCCTTTCTAGCGATTACCGCTTAGGACTAGTAGTATAATATATAGATGGTCATCGGAGACTATACTAGTTATATATCCTAGATCACGTACGATGTTCAGCTACTACTATTACAGCATTATATAAGCTCTACTAAAATAAACGATGCAGTCGACTTTACTAAGCTACTAATAGAGTTTAGAGACGAATAGCTACTGAACGATATATATAGGCCGATAAGTAAGATCCTGTCGTTAAGACTATATATAGGGCGTATTATAAAGACGACCGTTTAGACTATATAAATTTAATAGAAGTCGGACGATAAGATAATCATCTATAAGGATATCGAACTACCTATATAGGGCATTCGTGATCTAATACGACATTAGCTTACACTCGCGAAGTCTATCTTTAGGTAAGATCTTTATTTCGATCTAGACGATATCCCACGATACCTACTAGATGAGATTACTGATAACTAGGATGCTAGAAGTCTAGGCGTATCCTTTCTAACCGACGTCTATAACGCATATCTAAAGGACGGGATACGTTAGCTATTTAAGTAGATAACATAGTAGCTAGAGCTAGCAGAGTTATTCCTTTCGCGAGACTTAGAGGGGAACTAGTACCTATAATCAAGTACTATTAAATAGTATAAGAGGGTAGTTTAACGATTCTTAGAGTATTTGTCTATTCTTATGCACGTCGGGTCTGGTCAGCTAGCATAAAGGGTAGAGTTTCTAGGATTACGCTAGTATAACAAGCAAGCGGATATACAAAATATCTTTATCTACGATAGAAATATGATCTTTATACTATCCTACTATAAGTCTCTAAACCTTACTAATACTGCACGATTTCCTATTCGTGTGCTACTACCGGAAGTAGGTAAGCTGCTAGTATAGTATCTTATGCTTATTATGCCGCTTCGTATTTAGATACTCTATTAGATAAAGAGTAAGACACTGATAAGCGAATATATATAGGCAGGAGAGGGAGAAATCTGGTCGGAGGATCGAATAACAAGAATATTTACCTTAGTAACTACCACGGCGATTAGCATAAAGATTAACGTCTATAGCTAGAGATAAATCATAGCTAGTATTATGATTAAGAAGTTTATAGGGATGAACTATTAGCTTAATGCTATTAATGAAGACGGTAATAAGGATAACATAGGTCGATTAGGCGGTACTATACCTGAAGCACTTTACTAGCAAGTATCTTATATACCTATAACTAGAAACAGGGCGTACGGCGGGACTGTTAATTTTCGTAAGGGCTTAACTAACGCTGTACTTTAGGAGTTTATTCGTGTTAGTCGTATATAGTATAATTATATTTATAAAGACGAAGGTAAGCGTTAAAGTCTTAAGTATACCCGAGTAAAGTCGGGAGATCTAATTCTATAGCTACCTTTAGCGAAGAGGCTAGCGTGGAGAGGAACGAAGCAGCAGTACAGGCGAGTATAGAATATAGATAAAGTAAAAGCGGCGCTGTAATAGATTTATAGTCCGATAGCGAGGTATAAGACCTTAAAGTAAGAAGAGACGATATAGGCGGTCGTACGTAGACTATCTCTAATTATCTCTATTCTTAGGACCGGAGAGGGAAAAAGTCTAGCGTATATACTATAGCAGAGACTAATTAGAGCTGGTACTACTATTATCATTATTCCGATGCTTACCTTAAAAAAGGACACGATTCGAAAATGCTAGGACTTTAGCATCGAGTATAGAGTTTAGAACGAAGAGCTAGTATATAGGATCGGAAATACGCTCATCCTTATAAGTCTTGATAAGGTAGTTAGGATCACGTTTAGGAGTTTCCTGTATAGACTTTACTCCGAAGGATAACTAGGAAGCATTATACTAGACGAATACTACTTAGTTATGACGGCTTCGAGGTATAGAGAGAAGATAGAGAAGATAAAGGAGTTCCGTAAGCTTAGCTGTTAGATAATCTACCTAATAGCGACATTACCGATGTATATAGCGATACAGTTCTTAGAACGGCTGCTTCTATCAGAGCCGGTAACGATCCGTAGTCTAACTATTCGTAAGGATATCGAATACTAAGTAGCTTATATATCGGGGCTAGACATATTCTCTACCGCTTACGAGTATATTAGTTAGATAATAGATATAGACTAGTTCCGGGAGGAGGTTAGGGCGCGAGCGATTATATACTATTAATCGAGAGTCGACGTTGCCGAGGCGGGCAAACTCTTAAAGGGTCTGTACTACTACTCTAACTTTAGAACTAAAGAGGAAAAGGACGAAGTAATAGAAGCTTAGATACGAGAGGACGTGCGAGTGATTATAGCGACCAGTATATTTACCGAGGGAGTAGACTACCCGTAAGTAAGGCTTGTATTCTATATCAACCCGCGCGATAGTGCTATTAAATTTATATAGGGTATAGGACGCGGCGGGCGCGATAGCTAAGGGGCGGTCTCTTATATGTTCCTCTCTACAGGATAGAGGCTAAAGATAAGAGCATCGAGTAGAGAGCTAATGTGTCCTGATAGGGCAGTAATATAAAGGTATCTAGATAGCCTACGATGCCGGTTACTCGTCTTAAGTATCTACTTAGACGGAGTTGTATAGTTCTATAAGGATAAGAATGTAGCGTGCGATTGTTATATTCTACTTAGTCTTGTGCGTAAGGAGGCTAGAGAGAGCGAAGAAGAGAAGTATCGTAGAATCGGTGGCACCATTATACAGGTTAGCGAGAACCTAGATAAGGGAGCATAGCTTATCAGGGAGAGATAATCGGTAGAAGAAGACAGAAGGATGGAGTTTATATAAAAGCTAGACCTAGTCCGCGGACTATATATAGTATGTCTAATATATAGTGATGTGCATGGTAAAACGTATAATCTTAATAGGTGCCGTAGCAGCCGGAAATAAGCGTTCTTTAGAGCTAAGGCGAGAGCTATAAAGGGCGAAGATAGTAGAAGGAAAGGATAGTTGGCGGTATATAGCGGGTGCTATCGATATAGACTTAGCTAGACGATATGCGGGTAATAGGGAGGATTAGGGTATATATATAAGGATATCGTAATACTGTTAAGCTAGAGCGCGTTTAGGGTGGCGAAATAGAAGACGCATGTTGAGAAGTTAGCTAGAAGGAGGTTCAGTAAGGAAAAGGACTATATAGAGTAGCTCGGAGATCGAGCAACGGTATTCAACGAGACAGGAAGCAACTTGTTAGTAGTAAACAAGGGCATGCTAAGCGAGATCGTGTTAGCTCTAGGGGAAAGGGAAGAAGAAGGCTAGATATAGGATTTCCTAGAAAAGGAGGATATATTTAGAAGGCCTAAAAATGGGCAGCTAGGGAGGTAGATAGAGTGAGGTCACGTGATATTAAATGCGTGTATAAAGGGTGGCTGAGGCGCACACGTAGGGCTAACTATAACTAACGTCTCTAACCTAGAATACGTATAGGCGATATATCATTCTGTTATCAGCAAGCTGGCAATAAGGAATTAGTTGTAAGTCGATTAACGACCCCCCTGCAAACCTCCCTAACACTTGCTACCTCTATCTCTACCTCTATCTCTACCTGTCCGAGACGAGGCGAGGAACCAGGGCAGGTTCCTCTT
>AZYM01000296.1:0-83052 GCA_000611715.1 Scolecobasidium constrictum UM 578 | reverse complement strand
GTCCGGCAGCGGCGCTGCTTTTTATTTGTGCCCCGATTCAATCGAGGACTTGGAAATTTTCATGCGTCGTTCATGCCTGTGGACTTGGAGAAATCCAGACGCAGTCGCTCTTCCAGACCATGTAGCCGGGTAAACCAGCGGGCCGTCCCAAGCTTGGAGGGCGGAGCCCGATTCATACCCCGCTAGCTGTCAGTAATAGCTCCTAATAACCACACAAGGCGATCGTTGAGATCGTCTTTTTATTTGCTCGCACCTGGGTCACGTGACGTACACGATCCGACGGCGGTCTTCCGTCTATCTTGGCACTGCCGAGATGGCGGAAGGTCGCCTTCTTATTTACTGGAAAAATTGGTTCCCGTGTTTCTAAAGGATTGGATGTGCAGCTCGTAATTTAATGATTCTCAGCGATGTCGCGCGATTCAAAATTGGAACTGCATTCGTACTCACGTTGTGCTAATTATGCAAGGTGGCAAGAGGCTGCAAGGGAGGTAGACTAACTTAGACTGGAGTTGCATACTACACACTCTCGTTGGAAACAAATCAATTTAGTAGGTGTGAGGGAGTAGGTCGGAGATCCGGCGAGGAGCCACCGGGACGCGCGTGACGCGTAGATGTACTCCCGTTGTTAGCATGATCTGTTAGCATGATCACGTGTTAGACAGTGGCAAACACATCAGATGTATATATATATATAGCTATCCTCCTCCTGTAGATCTTGAATGATCATCGTTCTGCCTCATTTTACCTTCTAATACCCGTTTCGGATCTCTTCCTCTGTAGAGGTAGAGATTGTTCTGTCAATAGAGGCTACCTCACATTTCTAGGTGTGAATGTCGCTTGTCGAAGGGCGCTCAAGCCTTGCTCGAAAGGGCAGGTGAAGGGAGGCTCCTTCCACGTCTCAGATACGTTGATTCGCATTCCATATCACGCTCTATAGCAAGGCACCAACGTATTTCAAGCGGACCCAGGTCCCCTTTCAGCTTACCTTGCATCCATCCCAGGCTTCATGAGACTACCATTTCTTGTCTATAACCAATGATGACATCACGTGACCCGCCCTCCGTCACTTATCAAGATGCAACACTTGAAGATGCCACCGCTCTTCAAGACTTGATTCAATCTGCCTTTCGCGCATCCGACACGCGTACCTCCTGGACGGGCGATGCCACGAAATTCCTCAACGACACCTTCACGATCAGTATCGACGCGATCAAGAATGCCATCGAAAACGAGAACAGTCTCTTCGTGCTCGTGTATGAAGAGATGACTTCAAAGACGTCCCCGATCGCATGTTTCAACATCACGAAAAAGTCTGATCACGTGGCGAGCATTGCATGGTTCACTGTGGCGTCCAAATACCAGCAGTTTGGCGTAGGTCGGCATCTGCTTGCGCATGCAGAGACAGACTCCAGACAGAGATGGCCGGATCTGAGAACGATGGAGCTGAACGCGTTGTCGAGTCGCGATGCTTTGATCGCGTGGTATGAAAGAAACGGCTACGTGCGAACAGGGAAGTTTGTGGAGTTTCCAACCGAAGGCATGGACGATGACATGAAAGAAAAATTGAAAGGTATTGGCTTCGTATTCCTGGAGAAGAATTTGTAGACAGCATGATGATTACGGTACTGCATGCATCCGCACTGTTCCCAGACTGGGGCGCACATCCCATGATATGCCTCACTCTCGAGCTCCATTCTTGACCACTGTGGGCCTCCGCTCTTTAATACTGACCACGGGATGTGCATGATCTTGCTCGGACAAGCAAGATGCACTTCGATCCGACTGTATCATAGCAAGACTCGACATGCTTCACGATGCGACCATCGTAGCCACTCGAGGCACAATCGTTCCCAAGCAGAGTCTCGAACGCAACGCTACCATGCAGAATACCAGCCGCCGATAGCAGACCTTGAGGCTCTTTCGCCAGGAATGTATGATTCTTCCGCAGGTGCCGATACACCAGACCTCTCATGAACAAACATGCTGCAAGAGTCACGACACTCAGTGCCGCCACCCACTCTACAACAAAGAGACGAGTTTGTGGCTCTAGCAGAATGCCCGGAAGCGTGATAGCATCTACTTGCTGAGAGAATGAGTTCATCGCTGCGCCCGTAAGGTAAGCTGTCGTGAACACTTTGCGGATGTTTTGTACAAGGAGATCACTCCCCAAGAAATTTGCTGAATCATGCTGTGATGCTAGTGACAGCACGATACTGCCAAAGTGGGATGTCGACCATGCTGAATTAAGACTGAAGTCCGTGGAGAGAAACATGTTCGATTCGATCACATCGGCATATCGATGCCGTTGTAGATGTCTGTCATGTGTCGGCGAGAAAGAGAGGCCTGCCGTGTTGGATGCCAGATCAAACATCAAACGCCCTTGTCTTGTAGCATACCCAGCAATGCAAGAGATAACCGAGATATCCTCGAGGGGCACAGCCAGATCACCAGAGTATCTACCCCCAGTGAAGATCAGGCGACTCTCGAAGGCATCGAGCGGGCAATCTCGGACCGAAATGGTCTCGAGATATATTGCAGTCGTGTTTGCAACTCCAAATTCTTGCTCAAAGGTGCAACCACGATCGGACCCTGCAATTGCAACTCGGGTCAAGATGTCGACAGTGGACAAGACCGAAGAGCTGTAGTCCTCAATCATTCTGCAGTCGAGGTATGCAGATGTACCGTTGGTTGTCACCGATACGTTGGATTGTGGTACCAGCGCCGCATGCTCAAGGCTGAAAGCAGGGAATGCGAGCTCGCCGGTGGTCCATGCCTGACGTTCGCCACCATTCACCAGAACCGCTGATATTTTGTCAAACACCGGACCCCAATTTGTGGTCGAGTTCAGACCAAGTTCATCGTATCGCGTGAGCTGGAGTACTGAGACTGCAGACTCGCGCAGGTGTAGCTTAGGCACGATCAGACTTGCGGCGAACGGGGTGACGATAAAAGAAAAAATGAGTCCAAGGAGAATCGAGAACCCGATAAGCACGTGATGATTCTTGAACGCTGCACACCATCTCCACGGCGCCATGACTGTCCGGTAGTCCAGCATAATGGATTTCTTGATGCTCACTCCGTTCGTCTGGGGAGATCTGCTTAGCTCGACGTAAGGTTGCCGATCGACGTGTGCTGCGACGATGGCATCCCAATATGCCACCACCAGTCTGAAGATAAATGTTGGAAGTGTGGTCCACAAAAGCGCGAATCTCCACCGCAAGCCGAGCACCGAAAAGTCATCCCCTTCAATGGCCACGAACCCATCATGCAACCGAGAGAGCACCAAAAGAACGATGATCCCGATCAGGATCGCTGCCGCTACAAGGCTGAACGCGAGAAGGCTCCACGGTCGGATGGCGATCGACGCCCAACCACGTTCCTCCGATATCCAACCACGTTCCTCCGATATCCAACCACGTTCCTCCGGTACCCAACCATGTTCCTCCGCGCGCACTGGTCGGTACGATGCTGACATGATGAACAAGGAAGATGTGATGATTGTAGCGAGGAAGATATCGGATCGAGGAGTAACAATGGAATGAGAAAGGCAGCCGACGACAAATGCAAAAATGACGGGCGAGGCCGCGAGCTGCCAATGCCCAGCACTCCGCCTTCTCCAGCTCGGCGACCTGCTGCAGCGGGACTTCCCGTGGTCAGCTCAGCAAGTGGAGGACCAAGACAGACTGCAGCTTCACGATGTCGAACGTCCAGTAGTAATGCGCATTGTCTGCGGAGCTCTCCGTGCTTGGCTGCATACAGCTCGATGAAGTTGATCTGGATCAGGGTCCAGGATGAATGCTTCCTTCTCGTCCATGGAGTCATATTCGCGCTGTCCGAAGCCTGTGTCATTGCGCAAGGATTAAGGCTAATGGATCATCTTGTGCAAAATAGCAATGAGGAGCAACCACTTCACACATATGGTGGGGCTTCCCCCCCAAACACCACAGGATTTATTGCTCAGCCTTGCGAGCGGAGCCTTGACCAACAGTATGTTTCGTATCATCGTTCAGACAGTAGGCCTTCTCGCCATATTTTCCCCAACGATATGTCTTGCTCAGACCGACTACTCGGCTCTTGAGGCTGCCTGCTTCGATGATGTCAAGCTCACTAGTTGCAAGGCGATGGAAGCCGCTTCTGCAAAATGCAATGCAATTGATCCCAATGATCAAGACAGCTTGGTCGGCTGTGTTTGCGTGCAGTCCATGTTCTCGCTATACATAGAGTAAGTACACATAGGCGGATGTGAGCGTTTGCCGAAACGAAGCCAGCGTTGAGAACGATCACGGGACTTGGCTAAGTCGAGAGCAGGTGCCGAGAAGAGCTCCGCAGATGTTCCAAATCGACAATTGGCGACCCCGAAATGAACGCCATCATTGATTCGTGGCATTCTGCATGCGATAGCAAGCTTGCTGCTCCTGTCACAAGCCCGTCATATGCGACGTCGTTCACGACAGCAAACGTGGACTCCTGCCTGCGACTAGTGAGCAGCTGCGATCGGTACTTGCAGAGTGCATCTGCTTGTCGCTCTTCGTATACTGCAGATGAAGACCTCTTGAGCTGTCGATGCGAAACCTCCATGGCATTGCTGGGATCGGCGTGCGAGTATGATGGCAATCGCACGTGCTCGGCAACCAGTGCAGAACTTACGCGGCTCTGGGAGTACTTGAACTGTCCTGGAATGTCGTCCTTGTTCGAAGCAGTGAGTCAGTCGTAGATAGATTGTCAAGAATCGCGAGACTGATGGGCGAGTTGCAGCAAGCCTCGGCCACCATTGCCAATGAAACCCCAGCATCGATCACGCCGTCCTCCTCCCGTCGCACCGGATCCACGGACCCTCTATCTTTCTTCCCAGCGGAGACATCCTCGACCACAACAAGCTCGACATCCGCAGGTACTGCCTTTGCAGCGCCCTCAACTTATTGGCTGCTCACAAACATGCTGCTCATCTCGTATTTTCGTGGCTTAGGGTAAAGACTGGTATTCCAAGTGGCAGGTTTCACTCCTAGCACGAGATGGATTCGTTTTCGTGTTCGGGTGATACGGAAGCCCAAGCTCGCATTGCACAACCTCGACTTCGGTCGTACGATTGCCTTGTGAAATGAGGGGGAACGTAGCGATTCGTGAGCAGCTATACACAGCAGCGGCAGGAAGCATGCAGAGGGGCCGTAATGCTTGCCAAGAATACTGAACTCTGTAGCAACTTCTCGACTCGCTCCTTCTGCCTCTCTCAATCCACCAACATATCGACATCAGTCCATGCGGCAATCATGCCTCACTTGACAAGTAAAGTCATGTCCTTGTTGGCCATCGCCATTCTTTCCAGAGTTTCGCTCGCACAGATACCATGCTCATCCGCCAACGCGCTACCGGTCTCAGAGCAGGCCAACGGCTTCCCTAACGTTGATTCCGCAATATGCCACAATGATCCTGAATGCACCAACTTTGTCAACAATTTGTCCAGCTTCTTCATGGCCAACGATGTCAACACCATTGGGTTCCTGAATGGGCAACCGGCAGCTGCGTCTCCGAACGCCACTTTGACCTGCAATGAGACTGAGCATTGCCTGGCCTACAAGAACATCTTATTCTGCATCAACACGCAGACCGGGTTCTACCAGGACCAGACAGGTGGGCAGGGCAACCTCACGGACGGCAGATACATCGTGGGATCCGGGCCTGATGCCACAGTTTCCACTACAACGACGAGACTGCCAGGATCTACCGTGATTCAGGTTGTTACGATAGGCGGCGGTCCTTCGGTGCAGAGCAATATGGCAGGTCCACCTGAACGCAAAGACTCGAGTGCGTTCATCGGCGTCATTCAAGCGGTGCTCTGCGCGGTCATCGGCATGTAGTGGATTGCTGCGGCGTGCCCTGGCAAGCGGACAAACAAAAACTTGCTCCAATACTTGCGAGCAAATGCAGAACTGGATGGCTCAACTTATCCAATCCACAATGTCGTACGTAGCCAGCTCATGGGCAAAGGCAGTGCAGAATGCTCCTCAACCGCAGCAGGCTTTTGTTCATCGTCGATACCAGCTTTCGTGTGTGTAGTCCTTGTTCGGTCCCTTGACCTCATAGGTAATTCCAAGCTCCTCCAGATCGCATCCACGGAACCTGAACTCGCACGCACTGTTGTACTGATCCGGATCGCACCAATGACTGCCCTTCGCAATCCATCCTCGATCCTCGCTGGTAGGTCTCTCAAATACAAGCTGGTTGAAGAACTTCTCCGCACTCTCGCCATCTTCTTGCACGAACCATGCCGTGATCGCATCTTTTGCTTCGCCGTATCGGTAGATATATCGTCGCTTTGCCGAGAATGCGTAGCCATTGTCCATCATGAACATGCCCTCCTCGATATAGAGGTACTCTCCTGAGAAGCCTGGTGCCGTTGGCTCGCGCGGATGGAAATGTGCTGTGCCTTCCAGGATACCGCCAGGCGCTGACGTGTTTCGCGAGGTGATCTTGCGATGCAACTTCCATTGACCTTGCATAGCTCGGAATGCTGCTGCTGCAACACATCGTCCTTCATTCTGTGCTGCATCAAGCAGATCTCTCACTTCACGGACTTGCTGCTCCGCTCCGTTGAGATCACTTCCTTGCCCGGTGTATCGTGCTGGAAAAAGTGGGCCAGTCTGACCATCAAAGCACCCATCATTACGCCTACACCCAGCATCACGCGAGAACTCCTCAACCAACCCAACATAGTCCGCCATCCAGAATTGTGGAATGCTCAAATCACGATTCTTGATGCCATCCCTGATCGCCATTGGTACGGAATAGTCATCTCGCTTGTCTTCCGATCTGTCCACCCAGCGTTCTGCAACCATACGAGCTTGCATCTCCATCACGCCCCAGTATGGCCCCTCATAGAAGCCAACAAAGGCCAACTCGGGTACTGCAGAGCTGTACATCGAGCCTTTCGCCAACAGGAAAGGCACACGGTGGCAGGCCGTGTCATGATGCAGAGCCTTCTTAACATCGCTAGAGAGGTATTCGAGATCGACTTTGTATCCAGTGGCCTCGATGATGCCCGTGACGTTCGTGATCGACGTCGGCTGTTCCTTTTCATCATCTGTCAGCTGACTTTGGGGCACGAATTGGCACTAGCCTCACCTTAGCAGCTGGATAACGCGAACTCCATGCTCCACTTTGCTGGACATCGACAGCGACATTGCCGGCTACGTCCACTTGTCTAGTCGCACGACCTCGAATAGGCACGATCAGCCCACTGCGCACGAACTCCGCATAAGTATCTGCAATGCCAGTGAAAGCAGGGTACTGCGTCTGTTCTTCGTTGTAGACAAGCGGATCCGGTCCGAATTGGCTATTGTCCCCACCCAGCATGGATCTCAGGAACTCATGCGTCTTTGGTGCACGTTCCTTCGGCGTTGGTCCGAGAGTAGCTGTGATTTCAGCATTGCCTCTTCTCGAAAGGTCGTACAGGTTCAGATCCACAGGCCAAAAGTCGGGAGCAAGGCTATACCGCTGGTTCTCCGCATCGTATGGCTTCGGCGACACGTAGCGCGGAAGCACGTAGAATGGTCTGTCGAAGACATGGTAGACTTTCGACTCCGACCATGCCGGCTTGGGTTTGCCTGGTGCATACTTTGCATTCGAGATCTGGAATGCTGCAGTGGCTGCAGCTTCGGAGCCAGAGATGCCGCCTCCAACAACGACAATATTGCCTGCTTGCTCGCCAAAGGAGGATACGTTGCGAAAGTCTGCAGAGTGCTGTACATTGACATTCGAGCCTGTATCATGTGCAATGTCCACTATGGTACGATCCGGCTGATCAAAGAAGCCACTCGCAACTATTAAGTAATCGAAGGTATTGGTGTGCTCCGAGCTTGAATCCATGTTCCTAGATTTCACAGTCCATCGTGGTGGCTGACCCTCAAGCTTAGCTGCAATCACTTTCCGGTAGCAGACAATGTTCTCGGATGGTACAAAACGCCTAGCATACTCCTCAAGATACGCTCCGACCTGATATGCTTTCGGGAACATCGGCGGCGAACTCGACGTCGAAAATCCATCGTCCGCATCAAGCGGCACGCTCTGCCACGGCAGATCAGGAAAAGCAACAGTGAATCTCGAGAGGTTCGTGCGCATCTCTGGACTGCACTTGTTGCCTTGCTCGCCCTTTTTGCCTCTCCACATGCCCCCGACGCGTTCGGCTGCTTCGAAGATGGTGACCTTGAAGGGCGTATTCTTCCACCGGAGCAACGTCTTTGCGGCGACCAGACCGGCTGGCCCGCCGCCAACGATCAGCACGGTCTTCATCGCTCGTGCTACAAAATCTCCAACATGTTTGTGATGTTGTAAGAGAGTTTGCCGAGCTTGGGACTCTTCCGTGTCAGCTTAGAGTGCTCCGAGATCGGCGCAGAGCTACTCTACTGCCTAGTAGGCATTTCTCCCGAATGCCGACTACTGTTCCTCATTTTCGCCAAAATTTTTAGCTTGCAGAGGTACGAGCTCATATCATGGCAGACACGAGGATATGCGCTCCACGCACAGAGCTGGAGATCCAGTGATTGGTGGCAATGGACAGTGGCGATGGCTGTCATCATCATAGGTGCCAAAGGTCGGCAAACTACCTATATGATGAAGAAACTTCCATCAAACAGGGGAATGCATTTTTTACTTGGATCCAACTCCCCAGTCGTATCCTCAGAGCCCCTGCGAATAGCGTACACACTGCAAATGCCCCTGCAGTGGAGCTCGTGCGCGAGTCTTGAAGCTTCGATGCAGCATCGCGGCAAATACAAGGTGCTATTGAAAGTTAGTCGGGGTCTCTCGTGTGGTATCGCCTACATGAGCACAACACTCTCGACTCGAGTTCCCTGGGCCAGCAATCGTGGGTGCTGCGTACCACAAGTGCACAATCCAGAGCTTCAGCTCAGCCTCCTGACCGCTCGGACATCTTCTTTTACAGATCGGCTCCGACGTCCATGCAAGTTCTTGAGCCGGAATTGCTTTCTTCACTGCAGAGGAGCTACGCGCAACTTTTATGCAGCGTCAGCTCACACTAACGCGTCGAGATCGAAGAGCACAGAGGCGAACGGCGCAGTAACCCGATGCCACCAGCATTTCGAGACATAAAAGGGATGCAATGAAGCTATCGGCCACAGAACAGCGATATCAAACTCAGAACTCTTAGGTGCGACACTTACGCCGTGCCGCATGCCACATGGTACAGCCAGCTCTAACTGTAGAGTTTGCGCCTTTCTTCACCTTGATGAAGCTGATGCTCATTACCATTGGAACGAAACACCATGTTCATGCTCACATCCTGGCTTTCTGTTTATGGCCGCCGATCGGAGCTCTGGAGCCCAGAAACGCGCGGAGTTCTAATAGATTGGCCTTTTGGACCTGGTCGGGCCTGATCGTTCACAGTGAAAGCCGCTACCACATAAAAGACCCTTGATGCCGCAAGCTTGTGTCATCCGAGCGATCGATCGCCGTCAGCAGTTCAGGCTGTTGCTTTCGGTTAGTGCTTGATAGCTTTGAGCCCATGGTGAAGCCACCACGACAGCAAGATGCGATGAGACTGGGGTGGTGAGCTTCTAGTTCCTCGTGGTAATGATGTCCAATATCGAATATGCTATGGCGTCCATGGGCAAGCTGTGGTATCACTTAGCAGGTCCTTCCTCCAGTAACTCCCGACAAATGCATCAGCCGCACGTAGACAGGCATCCGTCTTGCCAGCCTTGAATTCTGACTTGAAACAGTAGACGTGTCTGAGGCCGCTTATGGGCAGTCGTCCAGCTTCGAAGAAGTGATCGCGGCCCGGATTTGAGATCATAGCTGTCGTGGACACTCCATGCCTAAGCACGAGCGTTCTAGTCGAGAGATGGACAATTTTCTCATCGTACTAGCATAAAAGCGCGCCCGTAATCATTGGCGAGAGACACAACTACGACTTGCGTGATCTGGAGGAGGGATGCTGACCGGGCTTCAGTCGTATGAGCCAGCCATGTCGGACTTTCGGCGGCAGCCTCGTCCGCATCAGTAGTTGAAATAGATGGGTCGAAAGTGATGGCCATCATCATCACTGTGGAAGGATGCAAAACACAGGGTTCACGAATCATGTCAGAAGAAGTGGAAGGTCGACCCTTCGGATGTGTTCCGCTTGCGTGTCGCTCAGGCCAATCGACTTCGACTTTCCGAGGCTTTATGCGTCAAAAGTCTCGTCAGCTAGCAGTTCCAGGGATCTTTGTGACTTGACAGTAAGATCGTCAGGCAACGAGGACCTGCGCCTCAGTGATATAGCTCATTGATCAGCCAATTCATAGCTCGCTAGGCAAGGCTTTATATGCAAAGAAGAGAGGCAATCTGGAGCTCGGCGGATGGTCGGAATCGTCCTAAGATCAACCCACGATCTGCTGACCAGTCCGCGAAAATCTGACTACTTCATCTCAGCAAGCGGCTTGAAGTTGTCTCAATGGATCGTCTGCAAACATCATGACTAGGAGCAGGCATCAATCCGAAGTAGCAGGCAGCGATGATAATTGCCAGCACGACGATGCTCGCAACTCCAAACGCTGCGCTGGCCCAGTTGCCGAAACATGCTTGGAGATCGCAGTCGTCTCCATGGACCGCAAAGTGACGATACAAGGAGCGTCGGAAATTGATCAATCCAAGTAATCATTGACTGCGTGCTTTTATACCCCTGACTCGGCAGTCAGGTTGTTGCAGCATTAGACGGACGCTCAATCATGGTTGATGGCCAGATCTGCCAGAATGTATCATGTGAATGCTCAAAATACCTCGAATAAGAACGAACCCTCCCAGCATTCTTGTCAAGATCAACGAGCTTACGGTAGCTACGACCAGTGACTTCCCTTGCCGCAGAAGTTTGATATCGCCTCTTCCATGAATGCCCACGACTCCATGAAGGCTTGCTTCTCCACGGCTTGCGCTTTGACTATTGTGACAGCCAGTGATGGACTTCGCCATCATCATCGGAGGAAGACCAGAGCGTGGTACTCGAACCGAGCTCGAATCCGGAGGTCTGGTCTGTTCATCATTGCTGGACCGTGACAGAAATAATATCCCTCATTAGAGACTTTTTAAGCTCAGACCAAAGTCGAGTTCTTGCCTCGTGCCTTTTACTAACCTGGGACGAATGAAACTATTTATTCTTATGGCTGAACCGAAGTGCGAGATCTGCGTATCCAGAACCAGATTGAGGTCTACTCATGCAACATAAAACACCGAGCATTAGAAGTGCACACCTGTACAGCGAAACATGGCTAAGAAAGTATTCGGGCTCGCCCTGTGCTTCCCTTGCGGCTCGGACATGGAGAAGTTCATGCCATGCACATGGCTCCATGGTTTGACAGACTGATGATGATCATTAGCACTAATGTCGTCGTGTTCCTGTGATCAAGACCCCAGATGCAACGGCATGACAAGCACATCTAGTCCGTGTTCAGGCGCGGACAGAGCCAATCGCTCTTCCCAAGCCTTGAGACATATTGAGCACAACGTCGATCAGAGATAACGACGCCCTTTATGCATCCTGTATGAGGCCATGGTCCTGGTGAGTCTTAGCAAGTCCGTAGCTCTCAACGCCTCTCACGCTGTACTATCTTAGGCCTCTAAATGGACGAAGCGACTGTGAGTATTCAAGACTGTTCTGGAGCCGCTGCAACATAAAAGACGCCACACTTTCGTCAAGGTGGCGAGCAAATCATCTGCCTGGCAAGATTTATGCTGCGGCATCCCACCGTAGTTCTCGAATGTAGCTTGGATCTTGTTGGTTATTCCTACCAGCACCAATGGCTCCTAGCATCCGATCATGCTTAGGTGCAACGATGAAGGTGTCCACCATCATGTGAGGACCGCTTCGTGCCCCATCGAGCTCGGTATGCAATCAGGTCTCACAACCACAATACGATCTTCGTCGACCGCTGTCGCTGCAGAATCGTACCACGAGAACTCTGACCTCTTACATCGGCACTATGCCAAGAAAGCAGAATGCCGTGCCGCTGTCCACGACGAGAGCAACCGCCATGGCACGCGTTCCCATTCTCTTGCTTGGAGGGCGCGAATACACCGATCGGAGGAGCTCCATTTATTCCAGAAGTTTACCATCAGAGATAGTGATGTCGCGAGGTCGGACACAGAGTTTGTCGGGCATAAAAGTGAGAGCATGCTCATATCTCAGGCAGCACAAGTCTCTGACAGGCACACCATGTCCAGCCCATGCCGCGCCGCCAAATCCCTTGCTCCGACAGCATAAAAGGTGAGTTCTGCGCTCTCTCACAGGCCCGAGCAAAAAGCTGGACGAAATATAACATGTTTGGGTCCGCGGCGTTGGATGTAGTACAGGCAGAGCATTCCATGCAAGCTCCTTGTCACTCCACGATGATGTACCTCGTGTTGGCAATGATGCTCATCATCACCATGTTTTGGCGACGGAGCTGAATCAGCCACGGCGCACAAGAACGGGCAGACATTTGAGACCGCCGACGTGAGCGCCCGTGTATGGCTGAGGAATGCCCTTCGTCCAAGCTCTTATACTCTGATGCACATCACGCGTAGCAATCACAGGGTCATTCTTCTGATGGTGACTAAAGTGGCAAGGATGATTCTCATCGCAGACTTCTGGAAGATCAGGCATCACGAGTTCCGTGGAGGTCACCATGTGCAGCCCGTGCCGCGCTGCCCGGACTTCCGGTTCTGGGGTTATAGAAGGCGCACCTGGCACTAGCATCAGATGCAACAGTCATGCTAGATTCAATCGTCCGTGATGCGCGAGCGCTGCGGCATGGAATGTGAAAGATCCAGCCTTGGCAGGTCTTTCGCAATACCATCGTGGTTGGATGTGCACTGGTGATGATGAAGCTTATCAGAATCATCATTACTACGCTTGATGAAGAGGGCTCGCTCCACGCTCACGCGCGACCAATCCGCAAACATTACATGCCGCGTCTATGCCATATTGGGTCCACGAGATTGTGCCTTTGTCCAAGCTCTTATGCTGAGACTAACATCCCGACAAACAAGAAGGACCCTTTCTGAGATGGTGACTAGAGTGGTATGGGTTGTCTTCATGATGATATGCCGAACGAAGTACATATGCATGCGCGTCCGCTGCATTCCGTGAAAGGACAGGATGTATATTGTACACGCAAAGGTTCTTTCCCATCAACGCCATTATCGCCCCAATGGAGCATGCAAAGTCGTGATCTGCTCTTGCTTAAGTCTTGTAATCGCTCTGGGTCGTTCGCATCTACGAGGAGGTCGCAGCCTTCACCTTCGCCTCGCGCTCCTTCATTCGTCGCTCCTCGGCAGCGACCATGTCTGCGAGATCATTAGCATTTGTCTCAGTACATTTCAGACTATGCATCAACTCACCCATCCACTGATCCTCGCCTGGATACCTCTCATGATGCACCCGCTTCTCAATCATCCTCTTATGCGTCGGATCATTCGGATCCAGCACCTTGACCGTCTCCCACCTCCCCTGCTTCTTCCTCGCATCATTCGTCTCCATCGCCAGACTCGTCAACAAAACCGCCAACGTCAGTCCCTGCGCATACACTCTTGCCTGCACCAGCTTCTGCGCGCCCGTCAGGTACGGGTTCCGGTGCACGAGCGCGAACGAGATGCCCATGGAGGCCACCCACGACCCGAAGACGATGCTGTATCGGTTCTCGTTGCCCCAGTCTTGCGCGCGCTGCCAGAAGGGCTTGTTCTCATCTATTTGGGCGCGGAGTTGGGCTTGCGCGTCGGGGGCTTGTTCTTTCTCTGGGTGGCGCTCGGCGTCGAAGCCGCGGGAGGCGCGGTCGGCGGCGATGATCGCTGTACACGTATTAGAGACTGCTGTGTCATCAATGGTTGGAGAAAGGCATACCAGAGAATGTGCCTGTTGAGCATGCGAGGAATGTTCGGAATGGTACTGTGAGGCCGCGGAAGGCGGGATATCTTCGCTGCGCAAGGATGACGCCGGCGGTGCCAGCGAGGGTGCCCACTACACCTCCGAAGATGCCTCCACTGACCGTCGCGCTGTTGATGTGATCAGCATGTGCCAATCTTAGGTTGTATACTGTGTAGGAACTCACTTCCAATGCTCTTTCTCTTCTTCCTTCGTAAGCAACTTCATGATGTCGATGGGATGAGAGGACTTCTATGGGCGGATCGATGGTAGATGACGAGTGTATGAAGGGCGCTGTCGTTCAATTGATTGCAGACCAGTATATGCGCAAAGAATGTAGTATGCAAAGAGAACTCAATCGCCGCCGCTCAAAATATATTTATCAACCGTACGATGCCCTCGCACTCAGATCCAGCTAGCGCAAGCGAGCGGGCGAGCTATGACGATGACGAAAAATATACGTTCGAGACTGGACAGCCCCAAAAACATCAAATGATTAGCAAATTCTCGACAATTGCGAGAGGAAGCAAATGATTATTCTCCGCGGCGCTGATTAGGCTATGGCTTCCGCAAGCATAATTTTCGACACGATGGAAAGCTGGGTTTCTGTGAGTAAGCTGTTTGGGTTTCCGCGTGAGAAATTGTCGTATGATGCGCGGAGTTCGGTCGGCGACGGCTCGGAGGGCTGAATGCGGGATACGAGGTGTCACGTGCGCTTCACGACTCATTCTTAAACTCAACGACGCACGCTTTCAGCTTTGGACGACTGGAATCAATCGTCCCAATGATATCAGATGGCATCGTTTCTGCGCCAAGAGTATTAAACCACACTTGGTGCAATGATGAAATCGCTCGCAGTCCTCAAACGGACGTGCCCCATGAACTTTGGACGTTGAATAAGAAATGCGAGCCTGCCCGCCGTGTTAGAGGAGCACTGTGAGATGTTGAGATTCTCCCGTGCCACAAGCCTCTGATCGTAGGATAGCCAGGATCCAATCATCTGGCCAGTGGCTGGCAGGCGCATACATGCATGAACAGCAGATCGAACACCACATCTGAGCCACTGACCGGCGGCCAGCGCTTCTGTCCGACCTCAAAAGAACGTTTCAAGAACAACTGAACTTTCTTGATCAATCAAGACGTTACTATTTCGTGTACAGGTATTCAATCATGGAAACAGCACACCACCTCCTCGCTGCCGCCAATGAAAAAGCACCCGAGCTCGCAGGAATGGTGCGTACCCATCTCAACAAGGCTGAACACCTTTCATCTCCAAAAAACCACGAAAGATGTTAATATGCAAAGTCCTAGGCCGTAAAATACGCCTCTCAAAACCCCGTCGTCGCAGCAGGCGGTCTCGTCGCAGCAGGCGGCCTCGCAGTCTTCACGGCGCCCGCCCTTGCAACAGCACCGTTGTACTCTGCTCTCGGCGCAGCGCCGGCCATTGCCAAAGGTATGACACCCACATGTGATGATATTCAGTGGATGAGGCTAAACGATGATATGCAGGCGGTCTCTTCGCAGCCTACCAAAGCAGTGTGGGTACTTATGCGGCTGGAGGGCTGGCAGCTACGGTGCAGAGCGCGGCTGCGGGGGGTTATGGTGTCGCTGTGGTGAATGGGGCTGCTTCTGCGGGGGGAGCTGCGGTTGCTGCGGTGGGGGGCGTGGTTGCTTATTTGGCTGGGAAGAGCTGAGT
The DNA here is from genome assembly GCA_000611715.1 of Scolecobasidium constrictum UM 578. Lineage (NCBI taxonomy): Eukaryota > Fungi > Ascomycota > Dothideomycetes > Venturiales > Sympoventuriaceae > Scolecobasidium > Scolecobasidium constrictum. The sequence goes on along the minus strand of AZYM01000296.1, from coordinate 67,468 downwards.
AGGACGGCCTTCATGAAGTCGCCTTTTGCATGAGTCGCTGTGGTAGATCTAATCGCTCGTGGCGTTCTCAGGACATCTTTGCCCATCTTGCTTACTCCCCAGGCCAGCATACACGCCCACGCCGAAACCTAGCAGAGCAAGCAATAAGCTCAAGATCAACAGCTGCCAGACTGTGATCGATATCTCTCGAAAAAGCCATCGTTTTCGTCGCTTCTTCAGCTGCTCAAGAGCGAGTGGAAGTGCCTGTTGTGGATCGTGTGGTGCACCAGGCTCCCAGTCGTGGTATGCAGCTGTCTTCAGATGCGCAATACTAGGCTGAGCGTGAGGCTGGAGATCTGCTAGCGGGACGTCCTCGTATCTGGGAGGTGCATCGACATTCCGATGCGCACTCGTGGCGAAGAGCTTCGGGCTTGACGTATTGCCAGACATCATTGGCGTGACAAGAGCAATGCGATTCTATCAGTGCTATGACTAGAGCGAGCAATGTGTCCGATGTATAGTCATCTTAGTCTGTTGCAGTCTTTTGTTCGGCACCCTTTGTTCCTCTCAAGTATCATCCTCGAGCCGCACGCTTTAACCTCCAGAGGTAGATCAACTTGCGACAAAGGGGAACAAAGCCAAATCTTCGCCATTCGTGATTAGACCAGCGTGATCATCTCCACATTGTCATAATCAGTTTCAACATCCAACGGCCACAGGTTGCTAGGTATTCCTGCGACCTTACAGGGTCCAATATAGGTGAAACTATTTCCCTCCGGGCGCAGAAGTATTGGCTTCGATGAGCCAAAACAAAGATACACCTGATCTCCTTCCTGAGGCATAGAACGACTCCAGCCGATGCATCCGTTCGCCAGCACAATGGGATATTTGTAACCATGCACGAACATTGGAAACTCCATGTGCTGCAGCTGCAGCACTATGTCCGGATCATTGAGCGTTCCAGCCGACCTTAGTCCAGGCTCAAGTCGCAGTATGGTGGCTACTTCTCGAGCCTCTTCGCCATTACGCTCCATGATGCATCGTAACAGCAAGGCACACACTCCTCCCATGTCCGTGTCCCGAATATCGGACCCGTCCTCATCGTCCAGTAAAGTTGCCACCCAGAGGGTGCTGACAAAATTCTGGGCACCTGGCAGCAGCAACTCTCTTTCAGACTGGCAGAGCTGCAACGCTTGCAGAAGCCTTACGGCGATAGGTTGGATTCGTTCCATCGAGAGCCGATCGTCAACAAGGATTGTAGACTCGTCGTTGTCCACCTTCGAAATGTTCACGTGTCGAATGTGAGACAAAAGGATGGCCTCCAGAATGAGTTTGCCTCTTGTTCGGCTTAGGACAAAGCTGGGACGAAACTGCCAGGCTCTGAAATTCGCTGGCTGAACGGAGACTGCATCCACGGTCATGTCGCGTCCTTCTGCCGATAGATCTGGAACCCAAGAAGGCCCATCCGGTACTGCGCTTGGCCAGGCGAGATAAGTCAGCGGCACCAAATTATTCGTCCTCCGTATCATGGAGAACATGAAGTCTTCGTAAATTTGCGATACTGCCGCACTATAATCTATGGCCGCAGTACCCACGCCAAGCTCGGCAAGAACAGCTTGCAGACCAAAGACTCTGTCCCGTGGCTCAGATGCACTTCTCAGGCGTGCAGAATCGAGAAGGTAGAAACTCAACGAGGATTTAACGTCGTCTATTCTCGCTTCGAACTTCACGGCGGCTTCGTGGAGATCTCGCACTGTGTTTTCAAGATCTGGCATGTGCTGCATAATCGACCATCTGTACGCCAGTAACTTGCCCCTCTGCACTTGTTCGAATTGGAGACGTATGTAAACGGCGTTGAGACAAAGGGCAAAGGCTCGGTGCTTCGTACTGTGGCGATCATCCAGATGGACAGCGAAGTGGTCCCAACGAACAGTATGTCTACCGCAAATAAGGATGGCCTTGGAGGCCAGGACAAGCTCTTGTAAAGTCCATACACGACTGAACCACTGCTGTGGTACTTCGTCCACGAATCACTGTAGAACAGTGTCTGGAAGCTTGCCTAGCTGCGATTAGCCCCCTGTTCGAAGATCTTAACTTCTTTGTTTGTACCTGACATCAATCTCAATGTTTCCGTAATTTTGTTGGCGGCGGGCCGCTTTTTAGCCATCCACTCGGCGGTGCGCATGTAGACACCAGCAAACTTCATGTTTCGCATGGCGTTATTAGAATGCTTGGTTGCGATGCCGAGCCAAATGAGGACTTTCTGAGCACTTGCATAAATCGTGCCCATCATCCGTACCTGCTGGTTGCGTTCCGGCAGAGAGCTTTGATCAATGCAGATGGCGTCCACCCACAGTCTACGAACATTTCGGCGTAGTCGGATATGGCGCAGTGCATCCAAGCAATTGGATATGACAAGAAGTGGTGCTCCATCGCAGGTAATCTCATGGTCGCCAGTGGTATAGCCCCATACATATGATAAAGCTTCGTACGGCGGAGTTCCAGCGCCTAAGCCTGACCTTTTGGGGCCATCAGGAAACTCGCTGAATTCTGGCACATCAGAGAATGATACTTCCTCGAGGTCGCAGACAATCTGACTGGAGAAACGTCGACTGGGCTGCAGTTTGAGAATGCGAATTGACCGGTCTGAGGATAGCGCTCTGTGCTTGTATGTTGAACGCGATGTGGCCATCGAGTCAGCAGCTGTCTAGTCACCGAGGAGGGGCCCAAGTCGAATCAAAAGCAGTAGCAGACAAGAGTCTTCATCTGGTCGCAGGTCGAGAGCAGGCTGCAGTGAACCCACCTAAGGAGCTAGTCTTGATTCAGAAGACCCACTTATTACCATATCAAGACAGACATTCTTTCCACTCGTCGCGGCTACAAATACTCGCGCTAGACCGCGAGGATATTCGGAACGTGATCTCTGCAGAGATAGTGTCAGATAGATAGACATTAGTATTGACATACCCATCCCAAGTTCTACAGAGAGAGAACATATATCCACACAAACATTACACATGACAGTAATATCCTCCCTTCATCCACATCCACCAACATATCCAAAAGCCTTAACGATCACCTTTCCTCAGCAATCAATCCCGCCGCCATGTCCCTGCTTCAGCCTGGGTATCCTCCTCATTTCATCAAACAATGAATGAACGCCGCCCAGATGCTAAACGCCATTCCCAAGGCCATGCATACGCGAAGCCACATGAACAAGCAAGTCTATGCACACGATATGCGTTGCGACACAAAGAAAGCACTGTCTCTTCTTCTTCCTTCCACCACCAACCCCACCACCGACCACATTAGCGTCATGACGTGCCGTGATGCCAAACCTCCTGCATCCACGTCCTCTTCTTCTGATTATTCACCGGTTCCGGCTCCGCCTCCCTCGTAGCCTTCTTCTTCTCCTCCACCTTCTTAACCCACAGCCTCTGCTGACTATCCCAAACATGCCCCTCATACTCCGTCAACACCAGCGCTTTCTCCCTATACTCCTCCAAAAGAATCTTATCATACGCATACGGAATCCGCGCCGGCACGCCCTCATAAACGCTCTCCCGCATCGGATACAGGTCTCTAGTGCGGTACTTGTGTTTATTCTTGCAGGACCAGATGCCCGGTTCAGATTCTGGGTTCAGCTCGGAGAGACCTGTGATGTCGATGTACAGCCCGTTGCGGGTATCGATCCAGCGGGCGTCGATGATGTTCATGCCGTCGCCGCGGTGGCGTTCGCGCGCCCAGGGGTTGACGTCGAGGAGGTACTTGCGGGTCACATGGTCGGCGCTGTCTGCGAAGCGCCTGGTGAGGCTATTGGAGGAGGAGGAGGGGTGCGAGTCGGATGTGTAGGTGTAGATCGTGCGGTTCAGGTGGGATGCCATGTACGCGAGTGTTTCGCCGGAGACTTGGGTGTCGATGTCCCAGTCCCACGGTAGGATCTAACCAAGGAGAAGGCCCGTTAGCTGTCGTTCTGGCCTGTACCAAAGATGACGTTGGGAATGGTTGGACCCTGGAGATGAGGCTGAAGAAAAGTATATTTCTTCTGTGTGTATAAGTGGACGTACCTGGCCGTTCCACCACCATCCTAATAATGTGCCATGCGCTATCCATGTCTCGAGTCCTTTCTCTGCGAAGAAGAGGAGGTATGAGCGCATTAGGTGGTGTAGTGTGTCGGTGCGGACATCGTAGTCGACGACGCCTTTGAAGTAGCGGGTATCGTAGTGGCCGAGGATGTCGTCGCTCCTGTAGCACGAGCGTATGGTCAGTCTTCCCATCCATATAGTAGTGCGCAATGGAGCACCAAGCAGATGCGCCTGCTCAGGCTGAAGGATTATCGGATTTGAGTGATCTTACCCAGGTTCATCTGCACAACTGATGTTAGCACTCGTCACGTACTAAGTTCAAATAGAGGAAGACCCACGAAAATACTTCGTCGTACTCCCGGCATCCCTCGCGCCAGCATCCTTCGCCTTCTCCCTCTTCGTATACTCCTCACTCTCCACCTTCTGCTGCGCTCCCTCCGGCGCCGGGGCCGCAAGCGCAACACCCGCAGCGGCGAGCGCAAGCGTATACCGCAGCAACCTCATCTCGGACCAGACGCACGGCTCGCGCGCGATGGTGACCTCAGCATATGCCTATTTCCTCCCAATTCTTCAGTCGCAAACAGCGGGCGGTGATGTGTCGGCAGAATCGAGCGGCGAATTATGTATGCGGTCCGTACCGTCTCGTGTCGGCAGCGTCAGAATCCACAGAAACCCAGACTGTCGGTTTTGCTTTCTGAAGAGGGTAGGTAGGAACAGGTTATGTACAAGAAGTAGAAGAGAGAGGAGAAGGAGAAGAGGTAACGACAGGCTTGCCTAGATCAGAAGTGAATCTGACTGGGCTGGGATGGGAACTTGTGGGGGTTGCAAAGATTGCGTAGGTGAAAGTGAACGGATTGGACGGAAGCAGTTGCAGCTCGCGTGCCACCCAGTCGCTGTTGTAGATCGGAGTCGTCCCCGTGGGTAAGCAGCTAACGTAACGAGTGCGACTGTCGCGCACGCGATGACGACGCTCAAATCTCAGGACAGTGGAAACACACGAGAAGACATGTTCTGTCTGAACAGCATGAAGTGAAAATTGAGTCTGTTCTCCTTTCTTCACCACGACTCTGCACATCTGGCTGGGCGAGAGAGGCCTCCTGTCCGAAATGCCGTTGCCCATTTTCTTGGCCTGCCCTGATCGCGCGACACACAAAACTTGGCACTGCTCCACCAGCTTACCCCATCCAGTAGACTGTCGCTTGACCCTCGACGAGATCAGCGTGTGTGTCGTGTGACGAATTGCTTGATTCATATTTTCCGATTGTCGTGCGAGTATTTGTACTCGAGTATCAGCTCGTGCTGTGTGATGAAGTAGCAAACTTCGTGAACCCTTGAGGCTCGGAATGAGCACCGTAGCGTACGATGTCTTTCGCGGTCCGAGAGCTGGAAGCGCACGCCACCATCTGGAGCTAATCTTGAGGGTTGTTTCGGCGTCAGTGCGTAGCGAGATGGGATTTTTGGGGTCACCAGCTTTTTTCTCGCCATCACTTCACGTACAACAATTCTGCTCGCATGCAGAGCGCACACACTTCGAAATCAACGCTGTCGCTAAAGGCAGTGATTCCTCATCTTTAAAAGCTAGGGTCCCCAGGATTCCGCCAGTGTCAGATAGCAGCATGGCATGGCAATCTCCCACCACGAGCATGAATTTCATCTCCGCATCCCGGCTGGCGCATCAGCAGAGAGCCGCATCACGCGTCCTCTTCGTCACCCATCATGAAACCAGATAACGGTATCACTGCTGGCTCTACTCGTCGAAGTCGACTCGTCATCGAGTGCGTACTGCAGCGACGGTGCGACGATTTCTGATTGGCGATACCGGCTGCTGGTATGATGATCTATGATTGGGCGAGCCAGCACAATCTTCTCTTAAGGGAGGACTTTCTGCAGAGGGCATTTGGAAGGACACGCGGTAATCACGTGATGCAATCCGACGAAAGATTCATCTAGGCCGCTTGAGTACTGAACTGCCTGGACAAGACAGACGAACAGTACCTCTAGCTTTTCAACTGCGTCTTCAAGGACCTACGAGCATTAGAGCCGATATTTGATGGCTCGAGCCATACAGATCCGGAGACCGAGACTGGCCAGAACAGGACTTCATCACTTAGATCAATCCCCGATCTACTGAACTCTGGACCCTATGGAGCATGCTCGGGAGATACCATCAAACGCGTCATATATTGAGAATATTGCTCAGCAAGGCCGGATGCTGAAGTCAAGATCAAGACCACCATGCGACGCTCATGTCTAGTCGATCATGAACGGCAACCGTAAAATGTCAACAGCACACTGACGATTACCTGGACGATAGCCATTGGACACTTTGAATACTGTCTTTGTCCTCTTGCACGACTGGAATGCAGTCTTGCACAATCCATAATGGCTCTCATCCGCATGCGGCATCCTGATCAACGAACAAAGACGCCGAGTCCTTCAAAGCTAGCACGGCGATGCGACGCCACGCAGACCTCGTTGAGAATTGACAAACACACGAAGCAAGAAGCAAGCGATAGATATCTAGCTATAACGCGGAAAGATGGCAGGCAATGGACCGCCCGGTGGACTTCCAGGACTTCCACCCGTTGGCTCCATAGTGCCTCCCACGGGAATACCGCCTTCAGGCCCATATTACACACTTCCTATACCTCCGCCAGCTCCGCAGGGCCCTCTTCTGCAGGGAGGACAAGCACCGCCTCCGGGCCCACTGGCAGGCGGAGTACAATTGGCAAATCCCGATCCTCAGGAGGTTCTTGACGGCGGTGGTGGTGGTGGAGGAGGAGGAATTCCTGCTGCGCCTGTCTATCCTGGTGCGCCTCCTGCGCCTCCTGCGCCAGCTATAGTCAATCCTGTACCTACGCCAGCTAAAGTCAATCCTGCACCTGCGCCAGCTGTAGTCGCTCCTGCACCTGCGCCAGCTGTAGTCAATCCTGCACCTACGCCAGCTGTAGTCGCTCCTGCACCTCGTCGGCGGCGGAGTAGATGGGTTCGCGAGCTGGAAGATTTAGACGTAGAGATTGGACCTTTGAGTAGAAGGCGTTTGAGGAGGGATGGTGATGGCTGGCGTCGTGGTTAGGCGCGCAAAGAGAGTACCTGCGATTCTCGCCCGGGCTGCCTGGTCCGTCACCCGCACGTCCTGTTACTGGCCTGCCTCGACCGCCTAGGAGTTGGACCAAGGAGCTGAATATATTTCCTCGTTAACAACCGGGACTATGAACACGATGCACAAAACAGTACGGATGGGGCTTCTGTATAGAATGCTCTATCAGCGAATGTCGCATTGTCTACGAGAGCAGTTCAGCTTGATCGATAGTATGCACTAGAGCCACACGCGAAACCAAGTCCTGTCCCACGCTTAACATCTGCTACGCGACTGATATGGCACGGTGACCAGCTCCAGGAGACTGCATCACTTGGGCTTCGCTATTGCCTACCTTAGTTCAGGACTGGAATGTGGTCCGGACACTGGCTTGTTCTGCATGCGGTAATTTTGGTATCGAACAAAGACCTCGTGGCTCTATAAACAGCCCGTCTCGGGTCATGCAGCGCATATACTTCATACCTCCGTCCAAGTACCAAGGCCACACTTATCAGAGTCATACACAAGCGTAAAGCATGCCACGCGGTAGACCTCCCGCTCCAGGCCAAAACGGCGCACCAGCCAGAGACAGAACGCCCGACCCTCCCCGCGGCACAGGCTACGACTACCTAGGCTGCACCTACACGACCGAGGGCACAATTCCCTGCTACGGACCCGGTCCAGGCAATGTCCCTACCTGCGACAAGAAGGCGCATAGAGCTTGCATCAACAGCGGCGCGGGGGGTGGCCATAGGCGCAAGCGGTGGACATGCCATCCTTGTGCCCAGAACAGATTTATTCAGCTCACGATCGGTGGTGTCTATCCTGTTGCCATGCCGAGAAACTGGACAACGGAGTTGGCCGGATTGAATGTGCAGATGGGTCCACTGGGTAGAGGGCGCTTGAGGAAGACGGCTGGCGGTAACCTCTGGCGTCGCAGCTAACCGCGCAGGACGACCATCTGCGATCTCACAACTGAGACTCATGTCATGTTCGTTACTGCTTTGGCGCTGATTGGCGCATTTCTGCTCAATACATCCCTTCGTCAGTATAATTTCAATTTATCCATATCGCCATGAGTGGGTCTTCCTTGTTGCGAATCTCGCTGAGGTTTGGAGCATTATCGTTCGATTCAAGGTTCGCCTCATGGTCCTTACATTGCGAACTCTGTAGGTCAGAATCAACTGATTGTGCACAAGCTCTTTGACTCTGTGCTATTGATTCCCTTCGTCCGCCACATAGTTTTGGAATAACACAACGCAATCTCCAGTATGCTTGCGGCTGCGGCTGCGGCTGCGGTCTCAGATCTCGAAACCTTTTCCATGCTTACCTCGAGCACCAGACGTCGTCAATATAGCCTATATCCCACATAGTCCCAAACACCTTAGTTCGTCCAAGACAACGTTCCAGACAGGCTTGGGAAGCGAGTAAGTGCTGACTCTCCCCCGCACGAAGCTAGCCCCAGATCCAGCCACACGTGATGGATGTTACCCGATGCGGTATGCCGGGCTGAGGCCAAGCTGGTGTTCGGTCCGATGCACGAGATTTGACGAGATAGCTTAAGGGAGCTTCAGCTCTTTGATTACGGGCGACACGGTGGTGGAGAGTCAGTGTATCGTGATTATTGAAGTGGTCCCGTATGGATGTATGGATCCTACCATGCCTGCCGTGTCTTGGCTCCTGAAGTCGTATGTTTGATTGTCTGTTCTGGGTTAGGAGGCTGATTGTGCGGTCAAGCTGTATCTTGGAGAGAACGAAGCACTTTGCAAGATCTCGGGCTTGAATGCTGTTGAAGAGGCTTAGAAGTGTGGAAAGAAGTGATGCCGAATGTCAAGATGACGAGATCTCAAACTGCTGCGAATAGACGCACATGAACAGCATTATTCACCACCCGATGATCCCCATCCGCATTCACGATTGACTGATTCATTAGCTTCCAAGCTCCAAACAGCTGGCGCGACAAGGCGCGTCTAGGCATCTTCGCATGCACCCCGCATTTTAATTGGAACTCGAAATCCGGGGAACGAGCGCCCACGATCTGGCGACGCGTATAAAGAGCTGAAAGCTGGACATGTGCCTGGAGGAAGTACCGGCGCTTTGGTTTCTCGATCACTTCGTCCAGAGTGGGACATCATGGGGCTCTTCACCAATGTCTTCTCGTCTGCTGGCGACTTTGGCCATGCGAAGAAGAGGTTGACCTCTTATAACTTGTTGATGATTCTGTTCGTGTCGATTGGATCTCTTTGCTATGGATACACTGCGAACGTGATCAGTGCGACGCTTGGTATGTCCATTTTAGCCCCTGAGCGACGATCATGTATTGACAAGACGCAGCGCAACCGACCTTTATCACGTACTTCGAGCTCGACACGCGCTCCGATGCGACTGCCCTCTTGTCTGCCACCAATGGTATATTCCAGACTGGTGGTGTGCTGGGCACCTTGTCCTTGTCGTACTTCAGTGACAGATTTGGTCGCAAGGGCGGTCTAGCAATTGTTAGTCAACACCCTTCGTTGCAACATGCATGCCACTAACCTCGAAGCCAGAGCGCCCTGCTATGCCTCATCTCCGGTGCCCTCTTGGCCGGCAGTGTCCACATCGCTATGTTCCTCGTTGTGCGATTCTTCGCTGGCGCCGGCGCATTCATGATCCTCGCGGCTGTGCCCATCTGGATGGCTGAGGTCGTCCCACCATATCTCCGTGGCGCGCTCGTGCAGTTGCACGCAGTCGTCCTCGTCATCGGTTATATGTGTGCTTCGTGGCTGGGCTTCGGCATCTTTCACTGGGAAGACGGTGGCGATGCTACATGGAGGATCCCGTTCGCCGTCCAGTGCTTCTTCCCACTGTGCCTGTTGCTAGGACTGTACTGGTGCCCTGAGTCGCGTAAGTCACAGCCTTTCGTGCCACATATCTGTAGATCATTACTGACAATGATGTGAAAAGCTCGATGGCTTATCCTGAAGGGCCGCGAAGAAGAAGCTCGCAAAATCTTGCTCCGTCTCCACGATGATCCTGATGACGAGCACCATACCTTCGCCAGGACTGAGTTCCTCCAGATCACCAAGCAGGTCAGTATATCTTGAGAACACACAAAGCTCTTGCTGATATGTTTACAGCTCGCTGTCGACCGCACTTTGCCAAGCAGCTGGTTCCACATCATGAGGAAACCATCCTTGCGCCTGCGAGCTCTCATCACTATCGGCACGACTGGCTTCATTCAGTGCTCCGGTATTCTTGTCATCAACAACTATGGTCCATTGCTGTACCGCAACCTTGGCTTTGACAATGCCACCCAGCTGTTGTACGGCGCAGCTTGGCTCACTCTCGCACTTGGCTTGAATGGTCAGTAATCTCGTCTCGGTGCAGATCTGTCACATGATTCTAATAATTGTCTAGCCATGGGATGCTTCCTGAATGATCACTTCCCTCGGAACAAGTTCATGGCCGTTGGCGTCCTTGGCTGTATGATCGTCCTTTCCGTCGAGGCCGGCATCATCGCCAATGTGGATCGCTTCATTGCGGCAGGCAATATCGCAGGTCTCCGAGCCGGTGTCGCATTCCTGTTCCTGATCGAGCTGCCATATGATTTCTTCCTCAATGGCATGCAATTCATCTACATCAGCGAGGTCTGGCCAATGCATCTCCGCGCAAAGGGTATGTCTCTTGGTGTCGCAATGATCTCCCTTATGAATATCGTGTGGCTGCAATCAGCTCCAACGGCATTCGCGAACATTGGCTGGAAGTTCTACTTGGCCTTCATTATTCCAGGAACACTTGGCTCGATCATCATGTGGTTCTTCTTCCCAGACACGCTTGGCCTGCCTCTGGAGGAAGTTGCTGCAATCTTCGGTGACCATGATGAGGTTGCTGGGTACATGCGTGACATTCAAATCACAGACAACGAGGTTGAGAAGGTCGGAGGGTTCGAGTCTGGCGGCGAAGGTGAACATCATAAGCCTGTCGGCTCCCAGAAGATCGAGCACCTGGCGTAGAGAGCAAGGTAAACCCGCACTCAATGCTCGAAAGTTTTTGACTAGTGCGGCGGTGGTACCGTGGAATACAGAGCAGCGTATGTAATCAGAAGGAACTATGTCCATCTTTGCCGTCAACAAAGCTCGTGCGATGGTTTGAGCTTGAGTACCGCGTCTTCACCGTCTGATCCAACGTAATCGTGTAAGTGGCACTGCAGCAGCGTGAGTCCACAGCATAGTCGGCCGTCGCACCTAAATCGATGAGCCCCAACAGGTATGCCACTTCGCCAAATGAAATTTTGCACATGTTGCAAAGTCAACTATCGTCTACTTGTGATTTACACGGGGCCATGATGCGAGTATATTGGAAAGACCTGCCAAGTGACACGGGTTGGGCGTCTCAGTGGTATGTACCGAAGCACCATAGATCCCGATGCTCGGGCCGGCACGGTATCGATCCTGCGTTAAGGAGTGTGAGCTTCGTATGTGTACATGGAAGAACTGCACTCTCGTGACGAGGAACAGAATCCCTCGCAAAGATAGTGGCAAAGGTGACCAGCGCGATGTCGACAACGAGACGTCGCTGTCGCATCACCGTAGCTGTACCTGAGGATCAGCTCGTCACTTCTCGTCTCGAATGCATACATGTGCACATCAACTCCATCCTGGGTGAGGCTCATGGTGAGTGCAAATCTAGAATTTCTACCGTGGCCTGTTCGTGTTACCTTCATGAGTAGTAAATCTCAAACATCAATGGAAAGCTCCGAGATCTTGTATCATGCCGTGCCCTTGCTCGTATGGTTCATTTGTCAAAGGCAAGATTTCCTAGATGGCGCATCAGGCACGCTGCCATCTCGTGTCGGTCGTGTGTTTCGAGTCCTAAACGCGCAAAATCACGCTGGAAGCAGATCGGAGGCCGGGGTATGCTGCCGCCATCGGCAGCTCCATGTCGCGGCAACCCGGCTGCGAACCTTCCATTTGTTCGTCTGCGATCTGCATCCGCTCGTTATCTTGTCGGGATTGGACGGCGCCTGCGCTTTGATGATATCACAGGCGAGATTGAGTGCTGAGTGGCATCCTGAGGCTTGGGGTGGTGTTTTGTGGGCCGAGCGCTGGCTCGGGCGGCGTGGAGATTGGATGGCGCAGGACCCTGCAAAAGTCGTCTGCTTCGCATCCTCCATCCTTTCATCTCGACGCCTTCTTTTCATCGCCAGCGAATTCTCATCGATGGCTTCGAATCCCTCAAATACGTCAACTCGTTGACTTGATGCGGACAACAAGCATTCTTGCTGCATGTCCGGCAGCCGGAGCCTGCATGCTCGAAGCTACCTCTGCGTGGCAAGAGATGTTGCTCTGCCCCATTTCAGCGACTCCTCCATGATCTCCGCAAGGATACAGCGAAACGCACCTATAGGACACCACGCATTGACGTACTTGTAGACAGATCCCACCGGCGCTCTAGCCAATTTAATAGGAGAGCGAGGTTCTCGGTGTTTACTCGCGCTCTTTCTGCAGCGCACATGCCTTCATTAAACCGTCACATGAAGAATGCAAACCCATGGGAAAATCAGCGATAGCTCGCCCATGACACGGGCTTTGTACTTCTCTTACTCTGAATGGGCTTGAGCTACCCCAGGGCAGTACGAGAGAAGTGGATCGTGTGCGAACCCTTTTGTTGGCGTCTCCATGGGGTTGTACCGTTTAGACTGACGATCGTGCGCAAAGCGGCAGAAGCTTTTCATCTGAAGTAGTCTCGATGCTGCCGCGCGGTGGCGTGGACTTCTGCTTCTCTTTTCACTCGAGGATTCTGTCGCATGTCGTGTGCTGCTGCTTTCGCGCCAATTAACCTAGCGAGCTCGCGTGAAGACGTGTGCCTCCGTGGACCTCGCAGTCGAACGATTGGGATCCGCTCCAACCGGGGACGAGTACGGAAGACACGGATATGACTTCGAATGGCAAAGAGAAGTTCAGGGCGCCGAATTGGCCGGAGCCACTTTGGCCTGAGCAGGCGGCTACGGAAGAGCATTACATGACGAAGCCGATGAAGAACGAGCGACCCTTTTCAGAACAGCCGACGCTGGCACAAGTCGCGTCGACTCCGCCAGTGTACGGTAACGAACATGAGGCGGCACGAAACGAGGCAATTGCGCGGTCGGAGTACATTGAGGATGTTGACAAGTCAAATTTGGTGGATCCGACAACCCGAAACACGAGAAAGCAGAGATTAAGGCGACATTGCATGCGATACTGGATATGCTATCTGCTTGCCAACATTATACTGCTTGCCATCCTTCTCCCGATTCTGTGAGTTTCACTTAGGTCCTGGGGTCCTCACACTACTAACATGATGCAGCTTCCTCGTCATCTTCCCAGCAATCGCGCAAGAACTGGTGAAGAAGCAAGAACTCATGCTATGGGATGCTTCACTTCTAGAACCAGCGCCTGACATGATAACATTCAAACTGTTGTCAACGATCACCGTGCCGAAACCATTCACCGTTGTGCTGGATCCACTCAACATGAGTCTGTTCGTGCGAGACTCAGATATCCCAACACCGTACGCGTATCTGCAGCTACCGAAGAATAAGTTACACGGAAATGCTACAATCGAGGTCGACCCACAGCGAACGCGCATCGTCAGCCAGGAGCAATGGCTCACCTTCCTGAACGAGTCAGTGTACAGCGAGAAGCTGACGCTAGCGGCGAAAGGCAAGACCACTGGGCACTTTGGGAAACTCAAGGCCTCGTTGACCTTGGACAAAGATATCAGGATCAAGGGTTGGTGTACGAGACTTTCTTCCATGGGCCAATTGCTAACGTCTTGTAGGTCTGAACAAGTTAGACGGGTTCAAAGTGTCTAGCGCTCAACTGCTTCTGCCACCAGACACGTCTGGCAACAATCTGGTGTCAAGCGTGTTCATCCCGAACTACTCCCCTGTGACATTTGATCTCGGCAATCAAACCTTTAACCTGCTTATCGGCGATGTAGTCGCGGGTGAAGGAACAATTTACGATCTGACACTGGTACCTGGTAACAATACTAAACAACTCCTCGGTTCACTAGACTTTGGTGCAGTCATCAACAATCTCGAGTACATCCTCAATGTCTCGTCAGAAGCCATAGCAGCAGGCAACCTTCGCTTATGGACAAATGGAAAGTCCACCATCTACAACGGACAGAACATTCCATACTACGAAGAGATCCTCGGTGGTCTCACACTACAAGCCGACATCCCGATCACGAATCTCCTGATCGGCACGCTGGGTGGCTATCTCAACGACACAGCTGGTGGTCTACAAAACATCATCAATCAAGTACCGCTTGCGCTTCTCAGTGGTCAGATCTCGATCTCTCAATTGCAATCGACGCTGCAGACCGCATACGCCAACGGTACCGGATCAATTCAAGACATCGGCGCTGCAGTGGGTAACATATTCACTGAGGCTGGCCAGCTGGATATTGGTGGTCTTCTCACGGCATTTGGTACCGCGGTGGGCGCTGTAAATGATGGTGCTGCTACAGCAGGCGACATCTTTGCTGGCGTGACTACTGCATTGGGCAACGGCGCTGCTACGATCGGCGACATTGTCAACTCCTTCAACCTGACGGCATTGATTCCGCAACCAAGACCTGGACCGACATAAACGTACGAGCTGCCCATCGAGAGTCCCGACACATTCATATGCCCCAAGATCGGCCACGTCAGAAACCACCGAGATGCGATCTCGACGGCAAGCCGTGCGCTGCTTCGCACATCGGCGCAGCTTGTGAAGCTGCAGTCATCATTGATTGTCAGACCACTCGTGGCTTCTGGCTTACCCACATGCCCTTCATGGCGCACTGTTGATACCCATGTCCGTTGGTGGTCTGAAGATCTGTCAGTGGCAACATAGTCACTCATTATACTCATAATACTAGATAGCGGGATTGAAGCACTCCACAGCGGAGGACAAGCGATCAGATCTCTGTATCAATATAATATGTTACAGCGCAGCGCCAGCTGACGATTTGGTCTTTGAAAGCTCTCAATCTGGTGGCCCGCTGCTCGTTCCTGCACTGGACAGCGACTTGAGCTCGAGGTCACCACGGCTCGCTCTGCCTTCCTCATCCTTCGATCCAGCTTTCGACAAATCGCGATCTATTAGAAACAAGCTCATCTCAGTCCAAAAAGACCTCTTTATCCTTCCGTGTCCTTCTAGATGCCGCTTGATCACTTCCATCTCGGGATGCTCGCTCACAACACTGCCACTATTTATAGCAGCTGCACGTCCAGTCGCCGCAGCACTGTTGCCATAGAGGGTCTCGTCCTGAAGCACGTACATTGACACTGTAAACTCGTCAAGGTGCCGTACCTCACTGCGATATGTTCTTCGCGCTAGGTAAATTGCGCCGAACAGGAGGGGCTGCAGCATTTGTGTTAACGACATGTGATCAGATGGTCGGCAAATGCTAACTCACCCCTAGATAGGCGCTGATGAGATCTGCGGCAAGTAGCCCTTGCGACTTGATGTTGTCACTAGTTCTGAGACCATCGCGACTGCAAAGCAGCCAGATCGACGGGACGCCGGAGAAGATGATGACAGCAGCGGTACCAAACATGCCGAAGCTGGGAAACTCGTTAGTTGTGCACACCATCGACGGCGCATGATGACCTTACTAAGCAAGTGCCGGCTGCGGATGCGACTTGAACAGATATCTGCGGTACAGAGGGTGTGCTCGAGAGAATACGCTATGCTTTTCAAGGAGCTCGAGCCTGCACGTGGATGTCAGCTGGACAAAAGAATCACGGTGACCATGACCCACCCTTTCCTAAAACGCAAGAATGCCCAGCACTGACTTATATAGACACAGCCTATCGAACCGGTAAAGAAAGCGGCCATGAAGATCACCGGAGCGTTCCAGCTACGGTCCCAGACGCCTAAGAGACCGAAGAAACCCCAGATGGAGGAGAACACGATCGCTCGTTGCGGTGTACCTCTCGAGTTTGTCTTGCCAAAGTATCGAGACATCCATCGAGGTGCGTAGTCTTCCTGACAGATGAATAGAAAGGTCCTGGAACTAACATACAAAGCAGTGTTCCCGCATGTGTATGCAGACAGTAGAAAGAATGCATTGAGCGTTGTCGTCAATGACTTGAATTGTCCAGAGCTCTGTAGGGCAATGATGAATGGAGAATGCGAACCACTCAGATTGTCTTCAGCCCACATTCGGAACAGCTGTGGATCGGCGTAGTCGACGGTGAACCCAACCAGAAGTGCGAGGATTGGGTAGACAATCAGTGGTATGCAGTATATGAATTGAGTTACTGCAGGCAAGTCATTCCACGGATCCTTCGCCTCTCCAGCCGTCATGATTACCTGCATCAACATCAGAAAATGCAACTCGGGCGATGTGATGGAAAAAGTCGGATATTCAAGTCACATACCTGATCGCCACCCATGCAGCTGAACATTGCAAGAGCTATCGCTGTCAAGATAGCAAAGAGACGGCCTCCATGGCTACCAGGAATGCCGTATTGATGCGCAATTGTACCATTCTGAGTGTCGGTCGCCCATTCTGTCAAAGACCTGAAGCCGTCAGGGCGAAAGCCTGGTGTGATCCCGTACCGGGTAAAGTTTGAGGCCTGGCCGAGGAGGTCGCCGTCTTCGCCTTGGTTACGAGGCCCACCTAGTCCACAAATGACACCAATGCACAGCACGACCAGCAATAATATGAGCAACAGCTTGAACACCGCCACGACTCTTTCGATCCTGCCATACGTTCGAACACCAATGAGGTTCGAAGCGGCAGTGACAGCGACCAGACCGACGATCAAGCCTGCGCGCTGACCATCGTCCAGACCGGCCTCACTGAAGTTGTCGGCGATTCGTGCGGTTGCGGCATTCAGCGTTGCCATGCAAAGGCATTGCGATATCCAGTACATCCAGCTCACCGTGAAGCCCAGCCTGTGGGCAGAGTCCCGTCAGTGCCTCTGACTGCTGAAGGACTTTCCAGCTCCTACTTACTCTCCTGACGCGAACGTATTTGGAAAATCGATCAAAGCCCTGTGATCTAGTCAGACTGAGAGCCGAATGAGGACCTTAAGTATCAATACCCAGCGACTGGTCGAGCTGCCACCATCTCTGCACTGCGATAACTGTCAGATCGAGAACCTCCAAAATTCCTACTGTGCTCACATCGTCAGCATCACAGATGCTGTAATGACGCTCGCAACGATATATGCGATGAATGTGCCTAAAGATCCCGTAGTTGCTATCAACTGCCCGCTGGTTATGAAGATGCCTATGCCTGTGCGCTCGTCAGTAAATTTGTAGTCTTATCGCAAGCCCTGAGCACCTCAATTCCCAATGGACGTGAAGATTCGCGATCACTGCCTCGTACTATAGCATACCTAAAGTCCCACTGATACCGATGGCGGCCAACGCGGCGCGTGGCAAACCACGATCGAGTGTTTCTCGTCGCTGGACGGCAAATGTGAAGTCATGGCCAGGCATCTTGAAGCTGACTCAATGCAGCGATGAAGCATTTCCCATTTGCGCGCTCCTCGTACTTCTTCCTGCCGACACTTAAGAAATGAAGATCAATGGCGAGGAGCAAGGCTGGGAAGCTTGCGAAACGGCCTCACCAAAGGGCATGGCAAATTGCGGCGCAGCGTCTGCAGCTCTGCTATCGCGTGCATTGCGGACCATATGTAGGCAGGAAGTGAATGCAAGCCGCTGAAAATATCACTGGACCACGATCACACGGCTGTGTCGCACGGCGGAACTCTGGCGGCCTCCGGGAGAATTGATTGGCCTCCACCCCACCCCTCCAGAGCTAAGCTCAATCACTGGTTGCCTTGATTCTCAGCTGAGAACGCCGTGCATGGTATACTAAACACGACTTTGTTATTCTATGCCCAATCGATTGCGGTCAAGCAATCGCGCCCTTGACGTCGCTTTCGAGTGTGGATGCCTGCGCAGTCCACAGCCGAATGGAAAGCTCGCAGCAAGCAATAGAAAGTCGCATCATCCAAGTTACGGCTGATTTGGACTTCCACTGATCTCGTACTCTTGCACTTACGGATTTTGTTACCACATCCCACTGGAACGTGCTCAAATGCCGATCGAGGCCGTGATAGCGAGCGGAAGCGGTCCGATCTGCATGGTTGTGGCTCTCACGATAGAGGTCCAAAAGTGTCCTCCATGCTGACGAAGTCGAAGCATCCTGATCGAGTTAGTGTCGCCCATGAGTGCGTACTCAGCACGAAGCCAATGGTTCGAAGAAGGACGACCTCCACCCATGCCACGTACCATTGGCGAAGATCAGGTAGTTCGACTGCGACACTCGCTTGTATCAGGAGAGGCAATCGCAGCAGGACTATCTCCCGATTGCCGCACAGCGTTTCTTGCCACCGAAGGTGGCCTTCAGTTGTTCTCCGTTAATGTAAACGATGCAAACGTGAGAGGATCGACTGCTACTGTTCAGCTTCGCCGTGTTCGGGACGCTGCAATCTCCGACGACACGATTTGCATCCTTACGCGACAAACGATCGAGTTGTACCGCTACGATCTAAACCGCCAGAGCAGCCGAAGGATCACACGGCTACTCGAAGTAAGCAATCAGTACACTGGCTCATCTTGGATTCCTCTTTGTGTCGGCATGTGCGTCGCATACGGAGCTCACCGTATAGCCATAGCAGGCGAGAGGAATGGTCTGATCGAAGTACGGCTGCTGTGTACCCAGACCGCCGCCGCGGAGCAAGATCGAATTGAGTTGTTACCACTGTACACCTACAATGTTGAAGATGCGGGTCGCGCGCGGACCGTGAGCTTCGGTCCGAACGGAGACAGTGTTGCAGTCGTGACGACCGCAAATCGCGTGTTGGTTTGGCACATCCGGAACTCGAGTGACCGGCGGCCGGCCATCAGCATCAGTACTCATGGACCAGTAAGTGTACCTAAGACTATCCACGCTTGACTAATTCAGAGCAGTCTGATGGACGACATGGCATGAGCTCGGCCTCGATATTTCGATCGCCCTACTCTCGAAGCAAGTATGTCTTCACCACTGTGAAGAGGGCGCGTGGAAGTAGTCAGCGATGTTTGATCACACCGCTGTCCACAAGCATGCATGATGAGGCTCTGGAACACGCTGTTGCGAGCCAGAATGAGATCAAAGGAGGCGAGGAGCATCGCGATGACTATGCAGAGCCAGTAGTTGCAGGTTCAGTCAGCGGTGATGGACAGTACATGGCCATCATTGAAGCTGAAGGCCAGGTGCGGGTGTTCATGGCAGTTCCACATCATGTCGGTGGATTGTTTGGTCGCGGCTTGCCTTCAGCCACCAGAGGTGAGTTGTGTCCGCAACATTTACGCAGCTTCGCTGAAATGTAGGCAGCGACTCGGTCGCTAAGGCCCCAGAACGCGGCTTCTGAGGGAGCAATTCGTTTCACGGCAGTAGATCATCGCGGCTCATTCAAAGTCATGGCAATTGACAGAAGAGGTCGACTCTTGATAAGAACATATGCTGAAGGATAACACATTCGTGCAATCAAGAGATCAATTTCGAAAGGTTGCACCAGAATGACGCGTCTGGCACTAATCTAGTTTCGGCATAGCCGTGCGGGACGTATGCGAAGGCCATTGCCGCCATTTTGGAATGAGGCACGGTCTTTCGGAATTCCTCCGAAGCCAATAATATCTCCGCAGCTCTGATTGTTTCCTCCAATTGCCCCCCAACAGCTCGCCAGTCTGTTACACCCTCCAGACGTATCACGTCACAACCAGTGGCCTCCGAATATCAAGTGGAGCCTTGGTCAGTAGTGTAAACCTCGACCTTCAAGTGATCGCGACGACTAGATGAGTGTCGGCCGCTGAGATCGTGGATCTGTGGATGTACGAAGATAGTTTCGCTGAACTTCCTCTCGAGCTTCTCGATGCGCTCGTGGCTTTCGTCCTGCTGCGACTGCATCTTCGAACAGACGTCATCAAACAGTGCCTGCACTTGAGTCTCATCAAGTCCAGTTGGCTGTGCTTTCACAGCAACGAGTTCTGTCTCGCAAGCCTTGATCATTGTCTCCAGCTTTTCGATACGTGCATCTCGAGCGCTGAGAAGTCGAGGATGCAGTTGCTCGGAAAGCAGCAGCGCAAACTCCAACGTCGTCATCTTGCTGAATCGCTTGTCCAGATCCAGCAGAGCATCACGATCACTCCTTTCGTGAGCTTGATGGTCGACGTCTTCTAAGGTCTGCAATCTGGTATCGAGCCTGGCTACATCCAAGGCGTGCACACGGGCGACACTGCGTTCTTGCTCCTGGTCTGTGAGCGCTCGGGAGAGCAGATCTAAGCGAGCTTCGAGCGCTGAACCGATGGCAATGATGGATTGACCCTCTCGGTCGTGCTGTTTCGATTTGCGCTCGAGAGACACCAAGCGGGTTTTCACATCTGTGACTTTGGCGCTCACGTCTGCGATACGGCTGATCAGACTGCTGTGGACCGCTCCGTTCTCGTCTTCGAAGCCGTCGGAGATATCCATGCGAATTTCCTTAACAGCATGTTGGAGGTCATCTAGCAGTTTTCGGTCTTCCTTCCGCTGAGCCTCGAAGCCTGCAATCGTGGAAGCTGAAGCACTCTGATCGACCTGTGCTGTGAGCTTCTCTAAGTCTTCCTGGAGATTTCCACACCGTGCTTCGAGGTTATCTTTGGTTTTCGTCATGTTGCTCCTCAGATCTTCGGCGGTTTGAGTTAGCACCAATACGTCACGAACGCAGACTTCCTGAGCAGCTTCCAGCTTGGTAATCGCGGTTTCCACAGATCCAAGTCGAGAAAGTAAATTCTCATTGGAAGACTCCAGGTCCTCAACCTTGGGGTCGAGGCCGACATGGGCCTTTGCGGCTTCTATTTGTTGCTCGTCTTGGGCTCTCAAAGCAGCTTCGGCTACTTGTAATCTCGTCTCAGCCGACCCCAATCCCGCAGTCAGTAACAGCAGCAAATGGTCCCTCGACATAAGGCTTTGAGTGTGCATCTCCGAAAGTCCGAGGGCGACGTTCGCGAAACCGTCTTGCAGTTCGGACATTCTTCGTTTGACTCGGTCTGCCATAGCCTTGACCGCTGCCTGCTGCTTTTCGACGACATTCTTGTGTTCGAGCACAATGGCTGCATCGGAGAAAGGATTATCGGTGGCCAATTTGAGCTCGTGTTTGCTCTTCGTTAGTGCACTCTGAGCGCGGAACCACTCACTGCATGCATGGATTAGTGCAGGAAATCCTTGGATCATGCTTCGACTCATTTCAGCTGCTGCATCAGTTGAGCCTGTTGTAGCGAACACTTCAGGGATCTGCGTTGCCGACAAGGACGTGCCTGCTGGACCTTGACATGAGCTTCGTCGAATGCTGTGTAACTTGCTGGCCGTCGTAGAATCGAGCTCTGATGGATGCGGAACCAGTACAAGCGATTTCGTAGCAGAAGTGCCGTATGGATGATCGCACGCTTCGGTCGGCACGAGTGTTTCGGCAGCTGCGTTTGCTACTAGTGGTGCGCTACCGCTTGTGGCATCACTCGTGGCCGCCTTGTAATCCGATCGATCAGCGCCAAGGGCTCCCACAGAACTGAGCTCATCGACACGTGCATTAGACTTCGAATAATCGGTTGGCGGTGGTTTGTCGCTCCCATGATTGAGCACGGTACGAGATCGAGGGTGCACAGCATGGTCATAGTCTTGTTCGGAGGCCGGCTGTTGACCAACACGGCGAGTGAAGTCATTAAAGTCTTCGTACTGGTTTTCGCGATGTGGGCGATGTGCGTCGTAGTCAGGTCTGTAATAATCTTCGCGGAGGCGAAGCGGCCATGCGGTCTCGCGTGGAGCACCTGTAGATGAATAATGTCGCTCTCGATGGTACTGAACGTTATATAAGTAAATCGGTGTCGAGTCAAAGTGTGTCGGACTCACATCTAAGTCCTCATCTTCAAATCGCACCCTCTTCTCCCGACTACGCGATCGATCGTCAGACCGTGATCGCTTGCCTTTGCGTCGTGTCATGGTCCGAGATCAACTGTCCTTGTGCTCAACCAGCTTGTTGCTCCTGAGGCAGTGCTACGAGGACTGTGCTTGAAGCAAAACGTGGACAGAAAGAAAGCTTCTTTTACAAGATGGCACTGGGGTAATATGTCATCTGCCGTTGACCTATACCCTTGCTACAGCGAAATCTGACCCTGCTCTCTGAAACGCGCAACCATTGGAGAGACCACGGGGACCTGCATCGAATACGATTCAGGATCGACTGCATGGAACCAGAGAGATCCATCAGTTCCTGGCTTGAACCTGCTATTGTGCAACAATCTGTGAACAGAGTTTATGAGAGGCAGAGAGCATTGTTCCCAACTGAGGCGAAATGGTGCGTCCTTTTCCATTGATGTCGTTGCTCACAATATATGAGAAGGAATGGAAAGTAAAGGCCGAGTGCATATGGATCGTGCCTAAATAAGCCGGCTGCACTGGCGAGCTGCAGATAATCTGAGAGGTCGCAAGCACAGATCATCTTGCATTGCCACGTTCCTTGGTCGCACGGAACATCACTTCTTCCTGCATTGCTGCATGATTGGGTATTCGCAGGCCATTGAATTATGCATAGATTCTTGGGAGCTTCTGTCATAACCAGATAGGCTGCAAAGCGCTTTCGTCTAACGTGATCGCTGGTCCACGCCAATGCAATACTCATCGGATCTCGAACAATACAGACGGTAGCTTTCTCTCGGCCTGGTGATTGATAGCTTCTCCACGCATCATGCGATGAACGTAGCATTCACCCATAAACCTATAGAAAGCCCTTGCGTCATGCTGAGGTGGTTTTCGTGGCACATCGTGTGGGCGCTGAGCACTATCGTGCCGATGATCTTGAGGAGAGTGTAGCGGATATTGCTGCTGAGTTGATGTGACAGGTTCAGTGTACACTCTGCCCTGCAATCGCTTAGCTGATCGAGTCGTCTCTTGATCGGTGTCGCCAGCATGTTTTCGCTTGGCTCGTCTACCTGGTAGTATGTGTTTCGAGCTTGACTTCGTTCTTGATGGTGTTACAGGAGAATTGTGCTGGTTCTGACTCGAATGAAGCTGCGACTTGATCTTTTCGTCACGCGCCGCCTTGAAGAGCTTGTCGGCCTGCCTGCAGCACTGCCACCATGCGAAAATGCGTTGACCTGCCTTCGCTTTCTGTTGTCGTAGTTGACTCTCCCAAACACGGTCATTCTTCGTGTACTTGCGCAAAATGACAGGCACACTGCAACCGAAGAGAATGACGACAAGATCTTGTGCTTCCGCATCGTCGGGAGCAAGGCCAATATGATGATGTGCAGCTTCATCATTGTCATCATAGTCCTTTCTCATGCGCATGAACTTCCGATTCCAGATCGTGGCATGAATGTGACGGTAGAAGCTTGCGGCTGGTTGGTGCTTGCTGTAAAATATCGTTTCTTTGAGATCGAGGTCTGACCACCCATTGTAGTGGCCAGAAAGTATGCGACCAATACATCGTGGAGGATTTGAGGCAGAAACGCCGCGGTCGCCAACAAGCGTTCGCCAAAAGTCCTCTGATCCGCGCCTTGACCAGAAGTTGCTGTCTGTCCCTGCATCCGCCTCAATCAGATCGGCCCATCGAGAGGGTATTTGTCCACCTTGCGACCTATCACTCAACTCCTCCACCGTTCCAAGGATGAAACCTTCGACATAGATGCTGTGATAGTGTGTATTGTGGATGCGCGGGTCCTGGTCATCTTCGACTATGCCATCTTCGAAGCGGAGGTATGGAGTCACGCGTCTCTTGCCAGAAGCTGAGTAGATTCGTTGTAGGGGATCGCCAACAAGTTGATCCGCGTATTGTCGAGTCATCTTGCGGTCTTCCCCGCTGCTCTTATTCCACGCGAAGGGCGCACGCTTGGTGCTGGGTGCCCACGATGGAATAGTATCACGAGATGATGCATTCCTTGTTGCTCCGCCAGTCGGAATGCAAACACGCCCTTTCTTGTCCAGTTTCGACAGATCGTAATCGTTCAAGAGTGTTAAGTCAGGCCGAGGCGATTGGTCCACTTGGACACTTGTGAAACGATCCGTCTCGATTTTGTCATCATATCCTTTCTTGTAAGTGAATGCACTTCTCCAGTGACCGTGGCTCACAGTCGACCGCTCAGGGACCATCGGAAAATCTGGATCGGGTGCCCAAGACCGGCACAATATGTCAAGTGCTCTTGATGGATCGTGGGACTCTGCGCGTTCGATGCTGAATCGCACAAAGTCGACATAAACGTCCGAAATTGGCAGCGAATAGTCCACATGATAAGGTTTTGCGCCCGAATGCTTATTCATTATGGAGGCGAAGAGGCGCAATATGCTCACGAATTCCTCGTAGTGATGCTCAAGCTCGTCCACGTCTACTTCGATCTCGTTTTCAGGCTTGCTTTCAGCCATGTAGTTGTAGGCTCCCGTGAGTTGACTTTCCGTGTGTGGCGTGCTATCCTTCGCAATGGCGAGAATCGCATAGATGGTGTCTCTCGCCTCGGAGGCATTGAATGGCGTGAACGTAGAGACCAGATACTCAAGACTTTGCTGCCGGGCTCTGCTTGCATTGGCTCCGCCTCCAGGCTCGAACAAGTGGTCCGTCACTTCCACAAGTCGAGCAGCACCGAGTGCTGGGATGGATCCAAAGTAGTCGGGTTGGTGATCGTATGCCGTCTGGCCCATCATAATTCTGGAAATGGCTCGGGTTTCCGTTTCGTAGAGGTTGAACAAAGAGATCGCATCGGCGAAGTCTTTCCAATCAAGTTCGCTATCCCCGCAAAGAAGTTCTGCTCGATGCGCAAGTGCAATTTCCTGGATGATCCATCTTCGAGAGAACCAATCGCGCATCATCAAGTTCTTCAATGCTTTCCATTTGTGATGTGCCGTCGGATCCTGGCCATTAACCAAGTCCGGAAATTGATCGATTTTGAGAAGCTCTGGGATGAAGTCAAATGCAGCCTTGCTTCCGCCGAAATGAGGACCAAGCCACACATAGACGCAACTAGCTTCTCCATAGATGGTGGACATAAGTTGAACTTGGTTATTCCTTTCTTCCACATTCTTTTGATCGATGCAAATCCAGTCCACCCAGACCGGATCAGGCTTAGGCTTTTGTCGTAAGACCCTCAAGGCATCGGCCAGGTTTTTCGAGACTTCGAATGCATAACGTTTCTCATGGTGTATGATGCAGATGGTTTCTTGTTCTTGTGCTTCGCCGCTGAAAGACCGCCAACACCATGACAGAGCGTTATAGACAAGTTTGTCATCGGATTCATTGCGATGTGGACGCTCGACTCGCAAGCTGACTTCGAGCTCGTTGCGCACAGATCTTGTGATGTCGATGATGCGAATGTCTCGTGAGGGATCTGGCAGCTTACAGATGTCGTACTCGTACTTCTGCTGATTAGAAGACATGGTGCGTAACACTCAGCTGGAACTGGGCGAAGTGGATCATGCTATGCTCCGGCCCGATCCACAGGGCAAGTCGCAAGCATTTATGCTCGGGAGCAAATGAGAACCTGCAGAGCCGCAAGTCGCATGGTGTGCGAACGAATGCGTGCGATCAACGAGGTGCAAACCAGGTCATATTCTGGGATCACCCACACTTCAGGGTAGACCGCCACAATGGCGTCCAATACAGACCTCGCATAGGCGAGGCTTGCGCGATAGTTATGGTAATGGAGAGATGTTCTGCTAGCCGAGTCTTCAGGCGTGAAGTCGATGCAGGAGATTGCACCAGGTCAAGAACCAGAATGAGAAATGGAGGAGGTTGGGATGCGGGTGGGCTGCAGTCGACATTGGGCGAGCTGAAGAAACGTGCATGGGAGGCCACTCGAGATCTTCATCGATGTGTCCCGAATGAGCAGACACGGCTCGGAGAGGTCCGTGGATGTATCTTTGGCTGTCGCATCCTCAGCTGGCCACAGTCATCACCGCTGCAAGAGGCTTTGGATGATATTGCAATATTCGATCGGGGTGAAGAAAGCGGGGGACGTTGGAAGCCGGAAGGCAGCGTCCGGCAAAGCTTCGGCATCAAGTCTGGAACAAGCTAGCGCCACGGAAGCTGAGAGAAGGCTGAAGCGATGACGACTTACAAAGCAGTGACTTCCATAAGCATATCACTAATTGTCGCCCATCGCATGATGTCGCAACTTGACACCTTCTTTTGCGACCTGCTGCCATCTCTCTGCGACTGATACCCCACTTTCTACACACAAAACAGACCTCTACGATGTCGACGCCAGCAACAGAACCAACGCCGCAACCGCCGCACGATCTCTCCAGCATGGCACTTGACGACGACCATCACGTCTGCGACCACGACCATGACAGCGAAGCGCAAGAAACGCCCACAGTACCACTCAAGATCCACTTCCGCGGCGCCCCACACAGCATAGACGTTCCCACCGACTTCACCCTCGCCGACCTCGCCACCCTCGTCGAAGAGACGTATACCATCCCCGCCACAAACCAGAAATACATGATCACGCCCAAAGCCGGCACGTTCAAGCACCCCTTCACAACTACGCTCTCAGCAAGCGATCTCTCTTCAAAGAAGATTGTTCTGCTAGGCACGCCCGCGTCAGAATTAGCGGATCTCTCCTCCGCGATACGGGATGCGCAATCCGCTCTGCACAGGAGGAGAGTAGCGCGTGGCCAAGCACGGTCACAACAACCCACTGTGGGAAGGAGGACAGACTGGAAGCAAGCAGGCGCAGAAGCGCAATACACCTTCCACGCCATCACACCCCTCGCCTACCTCCCCAACCCCCAAAAGTCACAGCGTTTCCTCGAGCGCCTGGCCTCCGACCCCGGCATCAAGTCCTCAATGCTCAAGCACCACTTCAGCGTCGGCCTGCTCACCGAAATGGATCCCGCGCAGCACACGACGCACGAGTCGCGCACGTTGGGGCTGAATCGCAATCGCGGGGAGGTTATTGAACTCAGGCTGAGGACGGATGCGTATGATGGGTATAGAGATTACAAGACGATTCGGAAGACGCTGTGTCATGAATTGAGTCACAATGTGTGGGGCGAGCACGATCGCAATTTCTGGGAGCTGACCAAGGAGATTGAGCGGGAGGTGGAGAGGAATGATTGGAGTAGGGGTGGGAATACGGTGGGCGGACATGGGGCTGAGTTCTATAATCCTGAGGACGAGGGCATAGATGATGAAGATTTCTTGGACGAGGGGGGTTGGACGGGTGGGGAGTTTGTGCTCGGTGGATTGGGCGGCTCAGGCGATTCGTCGCAGGGGCTGAGTCGGAGGGAGATCATGGCTAAGGCCGCGGAGGAGAGGGCGAAGAAGGCGAGGGAGGGGCAGAGTGGTGCGTCTGGACAAGGCGAGTCCTCTTCGTCATGATGATGTCTATGGGATGGAGAATCCTTTGAGCGTTCAGTTTGGCATAGCATAGCGCGGAGATTTGGTTTGCAAGCACGACATGTGCATCGATACACTTTTGGTTGTTCTGCGTCATATTCATGTTACACGTCCTTCCTATTAATCACGCATGCTCAAAGTCCTTCGCTGTCATCTCGCGTATACACTTGTCGATGAGCGCCCCTCTCCGGGTGCGTACAGGCATACCTCAGGGACCTACTCACGTGCCCGACCTTCGATTGCTCGAACGCCTCCTGGACGATCTGCGCGGCGTTGGAGCAATGTCCTTGATGCTCGAGCTACCATCGTCAAGTGCGTCACTCGTCATTGGCGTGTCTCGAGCAGTGCTACGTGGAGTCTCTGGCTTCTTTCCCTTGTCCTTAGGCGGCGAGGGTGTCCTGCGCTGTTAGTCCCCTGCATATTCAACACGATATAATGATATTATGTTTTTGTGATGGAAGAGCTTTACGAGACTTCCATGGCGTCGCCGCCTGCACCGTTCGTGTACGATAACGTGACGTCCCCGCCTGAACCGATGAAGCGCTTCTCGAATTCGCTGACGAACTAGTAACTGATTAGCATCTATTCCAGCAGGCCGGCATATTGTGGAAGCGACTCACCTTGACACTCCGTCCCGAATCGTAGAATAGCCTGAAACTCCGCTCCACATCACTCACAGCCACCGTCGCGCTCTTCCGCTTCTGCGCCAGCAGATAGCTAGTCATGATGAGGTTACTCGCGTACCGCAGACCAGCCTCTGCGCCGATCTTCGTGAGCAACGCCAGCGCGTCGGGGGAGAGATCCACTTCCTCCTCTTGCGCTCGGATACTCAATATCTTGCCAATCTCATCTGGCGCGTAGGGAACCGTATTGATGATGACGACTCTATCCAGGAAGTCAAGAGGCAGTCCATGTGGTGATGTGTAGTTCGTGCCACGAATACGTGTTGCGCCGCGATTCGACGCCATGATGACAATCGGTGCCATCTCGTCCTCGAGCGCGCGGTTCACGAAAGAGAAGCACTCAATGTCGAGCATGTGCACTTCATCGATGAAGAGCACGCCAGGCACAATGACCGCTTTACCCTCTTCCTTCCACTCCGCCACCTTCGTGTTGATCTGATCACGGATCTCGCTGCGGATCTCGCCCGTGTCACCGGAGAAGAGGGAGAGGAAACCTTGCGTGCGGCTGTTGATGACGTCGATCTCGTGAAGAGAGACTGTATGCACGACCTCCCTGCGCTGCTGCAACTCGCCCTCCGGACACTGCACAAACTTCGTGTCCGCACCCATGGCATCGTAGTCTCTCGAGCGCGTATACGACCGTCCGAGCTTCGTGATCTTCCCCGACGCCTTATCAATGGAAATCACATCGCCCGCAATAATCTTCTCCTTGGTCATGGAATCGATCATCTTCGCGCCCATATCATACACCGTCTCCATATCCGTCGTCTTGATCGTGAGTTTGCCCGTCTTATTCCCGCCCGTCACACTGCGTTCAATCTGTATCTCCACAACCTCGCCCTCGATGACCTCGCTCTCCTCCGTGATGCGCACAGCAATGCTCCGTCGGAATGCCTGCATAAGCGCCTCCGTCTTGCTCATCTCCATGCTAAACACCTCGCTACTACTCAGCATAGTGAAGGGCACATCACTCCCCAGCTCCTGGCTCATCCCCATCGCGATGGCCGTCTTGCCTGTGCCTGGTGGACCGGCGATCAGGACCGCGCGCCCAGCGATCTTGCCATCTTGCACCATGCGCAGGATCACGCCGGCGGCTTTGCGGGCGCGTTCTTGGCCTACGAGACCTTGGGAGGAGGAGCGAGGCTCGAGGGTGTCGGGGTCGAGGCCGAGGCCGCGGATGTGGGAGTGGGCGGCGACGAGGTTGGAGAGGGAGAGGAGGGTGCGCGATTCGGCGATGGTGGTTATGTTCTGTTGGTCATTGTCAGCTCAATCATTCGCACCTATTGCATGAGCAAGTGCAAGACAGATGACTTACTGCCGCCATCTTGCTTATCCCACTGCTGCTCCAATGGTAACGGTGAAGTGTTTGCAGATGAGATGAGGTTGAAGTCGTGAAGGTTCCACAGAAGTCGCGACAGCTCCCATGAATCCAAAAGATTCGCATCCACGACGCAAGGGCCAGGGCCCACGAAAGCTTGCAAGCAAGGAACGCGCTAGACCGCATGCATCCATGGCGTTCTGCAGCCCACGACCCACTTGCGATTTTAGCCAGTGCTATGAATGCAGGCCGCGACCATTCAAAAAGTGATAGATCACCTCCTTTGCACCACGTCAAAAGCAGATATCTTGCTTGGCTATTCTTCACCTTCTCTTGGTTCACTCGACATTTTATCCTGCTTTTCAAAGCGCAAGGCAAGGAGCGCAAGAGACCACTCGTGCGCGACGCGAAGGTTTCCACCTCCTCCGAGTCCATGTCCTGGGGTGAGCGAAACCCTGTCTAGTTCACGGGAACCAGTCGTCGAGCCTTATCAGCCTGTAAGTTCTTTGTCCCATACATCCTCCTCGTCGTACATAAGTTGCGCTTTTCCCCCGTTTCTGGAGGATGTCAGGCACAATGCGCCTATTGTTTTATGATGCGGTCGCGCCTCCTTGCTTCAGGGTCGGGCGCTGCCACCAGATTCAAATTGGATCCCTTGCTTCAAGCAGAGGCATGTTAGTGCAACTTCACAAACGTGGGTCTGATACATCACTTTCTGGGCATACAAGGCGATTTTGTGCTTGGTTGAAGCAAGCAAGACAGTTTTTCTTCCATCTTGCTGCCGTTTGCACTTTCGAATTTGCCCTGGCAACGGAGACAAAACTTCAACATTCAAACTAATTTATCAAAGACACCACCCATCAAAGAGCATGCGCCATCGACGGCACGTTCTAGAGGTCGTCGAAGATGTCGACCTCTACTTCTGAGACGAACAAGCGGCCCGCTTCACAGGACATTCATCCGGATCGTGTCAAGCAGATGCGCACCGACTCGGGCGCAGAGGTAGAACAACAATTCTTACTAGCAGCAAGACGAGTTCAAAAGGGTAACAGCGACAACCAGGATCGGCCTTCACTGCCCAGACCAGCGACGGAGCGACCACCGAGCACGACGAGATTCGATCAGCGCGAACGCGATTCACGAGACGATTTCCGACGCTTGAGTGTGGATGGCCAAGTGCGAGGAAGCGAGTCCTACCGCCCTGATGGATCGTTTCGTGACAGCCGGTTGCCGTATGGGGACTCGTACCGACCAGGTGGGGATTTAAGGAAGGATCGAGATCGGAGCTCCGACCGTCGCAGCAGCCCGGTCAGTGGTGATGCGAGTCCCTCCTCCCCGCGAGATGTCTCGAAGGTGTCGGTTACAAACTTGCCAGCCCGATCGAGGTCTCCGACACGTGGCACCGCAGCAGGTGCATCAGCATCTGCAAAGCCCCTGACTGCGAAGCCGACGATCGAGCAAGATGCCGTTGGCTCCACACCATCAGCCAAAGAAGTCAGGACAAAGGAGCTGAGAGAGGCTGCAGTGAGACCACCGTCCGCACCAAGCACGCCTGTGATCGAGAATCCTCCCACTCCACCTCCGCCTCCCCAACCGAAGAAGCCAGATCCGCCGATTCGGTCTCTCTCCACACCAGTAAACAGTGACAAGCCACCATCGCCTCCGCCTCCTCCGTCCAAGCCATTGGTCAGCATGCCTGACACATCTGCAGGCGTGCCAAAGTCTGCCAGCAAGAACATGACGCCTAGCGATCTTGCAACAAAAGTCATTGCGAACTTGCCAGATGTGCTCACGGCGCACAAGAAGCACGCTGAGGTATCCGCAAGTCTCGAACAGATTCGCCAGCACAGCGCAAAGCAAGCCAGGCTGAACTTGGCGCCAGCAATCAAGGCAGCACAGCAGGCCAAGCTAGCAGAGCAGGAAGGCCTCGCTGCTGGAGCGAAGCAGACGTTGGACAATGCGATTACTGCGCTGCATGGGTCTGTACGGGATGCTTGTGAGCGAATGACTGATGGGGCAGGATCCAAGCCAAGTGCGGATCTGGCAACCAAGGATGACATCCAAAGCCTGCAAGAACAGGTTCGACAACTTCTCTCTCGCGACAAACAGCGTGAAGAGAAGCTTGTTGAAGCGTACGACAGGATTCACGACCTTGAGGCGAGGAGCGAGGACTACTTTATCAAGCACACGGGGCTTTCTGCTGCCATCACGCAGCGAACGGAGCGGATTAGAACGCTCGAGCAACAGCAGAGGGAGCATGAAAAAGCGCTAGACAATCGACATGAACGATTCAAGACTCTCGAGAAGGACAAGGATAGCCGCTTCTCCGTGAAGACGCGTCTTGACTCTGCGGAAGATAAGATCAGCGCCCTCGATAATGCTCTTGAGCGAGCCAAGAAAGACTGCGAAATGGCCGCCAACAATGCGCGCCTGGCGAATACAAAAGCCAAGGAGGCGAATGACAAGGTCGACAACATCAAGGAGGACACGGGAGCCCAGATTCTTGGCCTAGTGAAGGATGTCACCTAAATGCGGAAGGTTATACCACACCAGTTCGAAGATCTTAAGAGCGATGTTAAGAAGCTTAAGCAGAGCGTCAAGGGCATCGAGACACCAAAGGCAAACAGCGGGGCAAACACACCGACTCCTACGACCACGATCAGTGCAGATGCCGTTGCTTTAAGTCTTAAGCTTCAAAAGCAGATTGATGAGGTTGGCATTGAGCTTAAGGTCAACATAGCTGCTGTAAAAGATGAGCACGCATCTATGGAGACAAAGTGGGCTAATAGCTTCTCTAAGCATGCTGCGCAGGCCAATGCTACCTCTGCCAAAGTCAAAGAGCTCGAATCGAGGGTACTTCCTACAAAAGGGGAGTCACGTGCACCAGGCACGGGACTTTCGACACGTTCCTTGCAGTCGATCTCGAGCCTAGAGCAAGATGTTAAGGACTTGAAGCACGAGGTTAAGACTGTCAAGAACGAAGCAAAAGAGTTGAAGGATCGGCCCCACATCCTGCTGCAAGCAGGTCAAATAATCGCCCGCCTCGAAAAGGATGTGAAAGAGCTAAAAGAACGCCCGCACATCTCGACGCAATGGTCGAAGACCCTGAGGCAAGATGTTAATGCGCTTCAAGCACAATACGCCCAGGTTGGGGACCTGCGGAAGATTGTGGAGGAGGGCGTTGTAGACGCAGACGGCGTCGAGCATGTCAGCCTCGTTCGACGGCAACTACGCATTGAAGAACAGCTGCATGAGATGGATTCGAGCATGGCTGAGCAGCTTGGAGAACACGACGGGTTGTTCAAAGACCTTCGACGCGATCGGAGGGTGACACGAGAGTCTACCAAAGAGCCAAAGGCAGAGCCTGACAGTAACGCTTCCACCAAATTGACTGACCTGGTAAACGAAGTCAAAGCAATACAGCGCGAACTCAATGGTACAGGCTCCTCTACGATGGTCAACGGCAAATCTCAGAAGACAATTTACGATCGCCTAGCTCATCTCGACAACGTCTACAAGCAGATGCTGCAGGACCAACTTGAAGCTTCGGACAATGGCTACAGCCCGAAGCATCTACACTCGAAGTGCCAAGAATTGTCGACGAATGTCTCAGAACTACGTGCCGTGGACGCTCTGGCGCGCAAAGATCTCACCGCGTTGCAAACGAGCAGTAATACGACACAATCTCATCAGTCTGTGTCGCCTGACTCGATCTGCATGTCAGCGATCAACAACTTGCGCATGGACATCAGCAATATACGTTCGCAGCACGAGAATTTCCAGAAGGATGTTAAGTCGCTGAACCTCATGCGACGTGTGGTCGAAAGCACGCGAGATGATATGGACAAGTTGCAGACACAAGTGAAAGGCTCGACACCACAGCCGGCGGCTCAAGCTCAGCGGTCTGGGTCATCAGACTATGTCTCTCTGTCAACGGTCAACAGCATACGCAATGAGGTCACCCAGCTTCGCATCGAGCAGCAGACCATGAGTCGGACCATTGCCTCCTTGAATGGGCCGCGCAGCGAAACAGCGGCCAGTCGCAAGGATTTCGTTTTCAATGCCTCCAAGTCCAAGTCTGCTACGCCCCAGCCTCTGTCGGAAATTCAAGTACAGAGGGTCGATGTGGACAAGGCAAGTCCTTCCAGAGATGAGCTAGCAAGCTTTACTGCACAGTTGCAGGAGATGCAGACGCAGATCGACCGGGTCCAGAGCAAGATGAACACGCTGCCGACTGGCACTGCACAACCGTCGGCTGTTTGGAGCCGCTTAGACGGCTTGGGCTTCGAGCTCACCACGCTTAAAAACAAAGTAGACCCGCTATCAACGGATGTATCAGCACTGAAGCTCAAGAGCAACTCATCGAACCTTTCAGGCGTCAACAATCCGAAACTGGTATCAAGTGTCCAGCCGGAACTGGCGACCATCAAGAACGATCTCACAAAGCATGTGGACAAGCAGATGCAGGACGGTTTGAGCAAATTTCAGCCATACGTTGCCGCATTGCAGCAGAATGTTGCTACGCTTCGATCGGATCTGCAGACCATAGCCAACCGAGTCGTGGCTGCCGAGAGCATGGGTGTGCGACTCACTGCTTTGGAGAAGGCGGATGAGATTAGGAGGTCCGCACTGCAGAGTCTTGAGACGAGGTACAACAGTCTGAACACGAATGCGATGGCGAACCAGATCCTGGATCAGTTGAGGCCACGTGTGCTCGCTGCACGTGATGCGCTGTACCAGAGTCTGCAGATCGAGAGCAATAGCATGAAGTCGCACTTGGCGGGCTTGCAAGATGCACTCAAGCGAGCGGATACTGAGCTCACTGCGCTCAAGGAGACGCAAACCCAGACTGATGGTAGCTTGACATCGATCAAGGAGACGCTTGCGCAGACTGACAAGGACCTCAAAGAGATGGACGACAATGTCAAAGTCATCAAGGATGCGCAGGAAGCTACTCCTGCAAACGGCCTTTCGGACGCTGAGCTAGACGCGAAGCTGCAGAACTGGTGGCCAACGGAACAAGATCGGCTGCGCACAGAGTGGACGAGCATGCTTGATCAACGCAACGACATGGAGGTTGATTACCGCCCAGACATCATCGCCTTGCGCAACGACATCAACTTCCTGAAAAATCAGATCCGCGAGCTCGAGCAGGAACGCCACACGATTCGCGTGAGGACACCGCCACATGACCGCAATGGCGTTATTCACATCGATGAAGATGAGGATGAGGGCATCGGTATCAACATCAGACGTAATGCGAGCGCGATGAACGGACAAGCTCCGGCCGGACCTAGAGGAATGCGCGGTGCGAGTCTTTTTGACAGGGTCGAGAGGCAGCCGAGGCAGGCTATGACGGAGGTTCCTGAAGATAGGCGTGAAGGCACGAGAACGACTCCAAGGAAGAAGCGAAGGGAGAGGGACTCGACGATCATGGATTGAGGGATTCACATTGCTGGAGATTTTGAGCATACAATGGGCGAACATGAGGTGCAATATGCACATATGGATGAGTGTGCATCATGTGGGTTGATTCAAAAGGCATTTGTTCATAGCGGCGGTCTCATTTTGGTGCCAGCATGGTGTTGGGGATGGAGTGCATATACCACTTTTGCCATTTGGGGGCCTTGTTGCCATGGATGGATTTTCAGGGCAGCTTTGATCATGGTTTCGGAACATCAATTCAGATACCAAAGAGTTTTCATCTGATCTGAATCCATGTTCGCGTGATGGACCAATGTATCTATGCGGTGATTTTGTGGCAGATGTTGTGCACATTCGCATGATGCATGCATGAGTGCACAAGCCATGGCCGTTTGATATGTTGTACAGCAGCCAGTGATCTCCACATTCATATGAGAGATCACAAAGTGCACGAACGAAGTGGGCAGAGGTAGGCGGCACACACTCATTGCGGGTCGCACATACGAGCATCTTCGGATCACTGCATACAGGCGCTCACCGTTCTGTCACGAATTCATCATGAAGCTTAGGCAGCAAATGCCACTTTTGGTAGCTCAGGTCAATTCCAATTTGATCAACAACTTTGCCCAACACTATGGCGAATGTCTTAGAGGAGAGACAGTCCCAACTCGGGCAAACACGTCCTGAACAGACAATCACCACAGCATC
Source organism: Scolecobasidium constrictum UM 578 (assembly GCA_000611715.1). Taxonomy (NCBI): domain Eukaryota; kingdom Fungi; phylum Ascomycota; class Dothideomycetes; order Venturiales; family Sympoventuriaceae; genus Scolecobasidium; species Scolecobasidium constrictum. The sequence continues at coordinate 31,812 of AZYM01000296.1, read as the reverse complement.
GCAACAGGCTCAAGGACGCATCGTCAATGCCAAAAGCAAGGACCTCATCTCGTTCGATTTCGTTCAAGCCTCGCTCGGTACGATCGCCGCGTGCATCGATCGTTCACACCCATACGCCACTTGGACGAGGAGCAAGCACGACTTTGAGACATCTCGACATACGTACGATGCCACTACCATACTGTCTTACGAGAAAGTGCTCCAAAAGCAGGAACTTGAAGTCGCGAAGCTGACGCAGAAAATCAATGCTTGCGCAACACATCTCCAGCATGTCTTTACAGGGGCACTGGCATCTGCTATGGCACCAGTGACAGTACCTGAGGAAGGAGCGACGGAGGAGCTGCAGAAGCGCGTGGCGACTCTGGAGAAGGACCGTGAGGAAACACGAACAAAGCTCAGGGCCATGGCGACCAAGGTGCAGGCTCTCTCGTCTTCGAGCGAGGAGCTGAAAAGACTGGCTGATGAGTTGGAGAAGTGGACCGCGGACAAGGACGAGCGTTTACTTTGCTTGGAGAGGAGGACTAGCCAGAACGAGGCGGCGGTGGCAGAAGGTGGCGCTATCCACAGGATTGACGAAACGCGTACGCTTGAGGAGGATCTCGAAGAGCAAACATATGGTTGCGCAACATCGAATACGGCCGAGCCACGGTGCTGCTATCCCGGCATGCATGCCCTCATGCTCGACATGTTCGTGAAAATCATGAGCTCGTCCGTACACATAGCTGAAGACAAATCAACTATCCCGAAAGAGCTGCTATGCGTAGAGTCGGGGAGCTTGAGGCCAGGATCGCATGCGGACAGACTAGCAGAGTGGTCTCGATCGTCGCCCACAAGCTATGCTCACAAAGTCAGTGATTCGACCGCTGACAGAGATTCACTGCTTGGCGACCTGCATGAGCGTTGTGCAAGACATATTGCTTCTCGAGCTTCTGAGTTTGACCAGCTGGACCAGCGTCTGCGACGTCTCGAGGACAAGATTGACAGCACCATCTTCTGCCATCCCGATATCAGTGATTACACGGAACCTGAGAGGATCCAAAGAGCATCTTCAACCCGAGATCCAGAAAGCAATCTGCCTGCGAGTGACCAGCGTAGTATGAGCGAGGAGCCGATGCAAGAAGATGGCTCCAAAAGTCGCCGACCGCTGGTGCGTTCATCATCAGACAAAGGGAAGCGACAGGGCAGTGCGCCGATTCCGAAATCTAAACATCATACTGCTCGAATTCGATCAAGCCGAGGCCGAATTGTGAAGCCAAAGGGAGGAAGAAAGTTTCACGTAACTTGCCAAGTCGATGCTGGAGGACCACCCTAGTCGCTGGTATTAATGGCAGTCAGTGTGTTCGTCGAATTCGTGTGTTCGAATTGACTCCTCTTCCCTTCTCACGCTGCTAGTGAATTGGTCGATGGGCCAGCTTGTCTGCATTCTTGCAACGTGAATACTCGTTTGCGTGAGTACCAGAAATGGCCCCTGACGTTGAGGTTTCAATGGCCTGCTGAGAGCCGGAAGATATTCTTTCCATTGACATCGAGGCGGTGAACGTCATATAGCCTGGATGTTTGTTCAATCACAAAGCAGTGACATCCACCCACGAGGTAGATACAACAAGGCAGCGAAACAACCGACTCGTTCATCGTACTTTCTCGCCAATGCAAATAAGGAGCATTGCGGCGAGCATCAGGATGACCCATGCACATCGCCCATCACTGCCAACGGTGAATCAGAAACATCAAACATCAGGTATTTCGGCTTTCGAAAGAGACGACGATGAGAATAGCAATGGACCTGGTCCAGATTCTGCGGACGCCGTCCCATACTCATCTCGCTCGTGATACTGAAGGCGAGTCCCTTGTTCATTCACAGGCTGGCCGTCATCGACTTTGAACCTCATCCTGTTTATCTAACAGTTGACTAAACATCTCGCTTAGACTGTGCGAGCGGCACGTTTCGTTCATCGTTCGAGAAATGACAGGCGGGGAGAAAGCTTGATTGCGGTGGCGCTTGTGGGCCACAGTCTGTTTTGTTATTTTTGACCACGGCGTGGGCAAGATGACACCGCAATGCCAGGCGACAATCAAAACCGAGGAGCGGCAGAGTCATGCACGAGAGAAATGATGGCGGAAAAATCACAAGCGGCGAGGATGAAGCTTCTCAGCGAGATCGTGGTCATTCGCAAGATGTTTCAAAGTCCTCGGCTATCCTGAACCCCAAAACGGCATGGTTTCCGCAGCTCCTTATTCCTGCTGGATGACTTCTCAAACCACGAACCCTTCTCCACCAGCACGCAGAAAAACAGACAGATCGAATCCATCGCACAAAAGCATTGTCACCGCCTTCCATCGACTCGCAGCGGAGATCGCCATCGCGATGCACCAGGAGAAGACGATCAGCTTCCATAGATAGCCTTGCAGCCCTGTTTAGCGCCAGAGATTGCAAAGTCAGCCTCTGCGGTCGGAGCCGTTTCAGGATCCTGGTTGGCTTCTTGGACACCACTCGCTACCTTCACCCCACTAATCTCATAAGGAGAAACACCACCGGACATCATGTTTCCACCCACTGAGGAGCCGTGCAATCCGGGCAGGTATCAGCGCGGCCAAAGTTCCTTTCACATTGGCAAGCCCTGCAGCTGCGCACGCGCAGGCTCGTCATGTTTCAAACTCTCTCCTTATGCTCAATCTGTTGTTGGGCTTTCTGGAGCGCACCTATGACAGCGTTTCTGACGACCCACCAGTGGCGTTAACACTCCGATTAAACATGTTTTTCCAACGTCTCGCCCGCTGGCAATGCTTGATCTTCACGCCATGATGCCTGCTAAGGAGTAAATGACAGGTCTTTGACCATAAGGAACATTGTTTAAACGAACTAGGCACAGGAAGAGGCTCACCGTCTAGCCGTCATCTCCGCGTCTGAAGTGGTGGTACTTTTCCTTTGTATAAGATCCAGCTGCGCTGTCTCTCTCACATCCTTCTCTCAGCACATTTACATCGGAGTTTCGTATTCTCCAGCCAGTCCTTTCGACCTTTTTACATTCGTTCTTTTACATCCTCTGTGAGGATCTTCCATTCATTTTCGAAGCCGGATACTCGTGACGCCTTCCGTCAAAAATCGACTATACCGCTCATTGAACAAAGTTTCACATCGCAACTATGAAGACCATCTCCGCATCCATTATTGCAGGTCTGGCCGCCAAGGCCGCTGCTCACGGTATCGTGACCAAGATCACCATTGGCACGCAGACCTACCAGGGCTACGACCCAAGCTTCCAGGTAAACACCATCCTATTGCGTGTTTGAGAATCACAATACTAACATATTCAACAGTACCAAACGCCTGCCCCACAGGTCATCGGCTGGAGCTCGCCTGAATCTCAGGACCGCGGTCCAGTTCCGGGTACAGCCTACAGCGACCCTGACATCATCTGCGCTCGTGGTGCTACTCCGGGCGCCATCAGTGCCCCAGTCGCCGCCGGTGAATCTGTCTCGCTGCAGTGGACTGAGTGGCCAGAGTCCCACCACGGCCCAGTCCTCGACTACCTCGCAAACTGCAATGGCGACTGCTCGAGCGTCGACAAGACCGCTCTCAAGTTCTTCAAGATCGACGGTGTCGGCATGACAGATGTCAGCACCACCCCACCAAAGTTCGCCGACGATGACATGATCGCCAACAACAACACCTGGACTGTCAAGATCCCATCCGACATTGCCCCAGGCAATTATGTCCTGCGCCACGAGACCATCGCTCTCCACGAGGGTAACCGTGATGGTGGTTCCCAGCCATACCCACAGTGCATCAACCTCGAGATCACTGGCAGCGGTACCGCCAACCCAGCCGGTGTCGCTGGTACTGAGCTGTACAAGCAGGGCGACCCGGGTATCCTCTTCAACATCTACAAGAAGTTCACGTCCACCGATGAGTACCCAGTTCCAGGTCCAGAGCTCTACTCTGGTGCATCCAGCGGTGGTGTCTCTCCTCCAGCCGGCGGCAACGGCGGCAGCGCTCCAGCTCCATCTGCCTCGGTGACAACCCGTGGTAACAACGTCGTTGTCCCATCTGCCACCGCCGCGCCAGTTGTCCCATCCCCAGTTCCAAGCGGAAAGGGCAAGAACTGCCGCGTCAAGCGCTGGGTCCCACGTGGCTCCAAGGAAGCCCGTGAGCTGAACTTGTAAATGTTCATGAGATTTGAGGCTACAAGATGTAGCAGCTTTGTGGATGTTCAATGACTTTGCTTCGAAATGTACAATTTATCATGACCTTGCTCCCGCGATTGCATCGGCCGGGCTGTAGCATATAAAGGGCTTGTCATCAAAATTCTAGAGAAGACTTCGATTCTTCTTCGTCGCGTCATCGCTTGCTAAAGATCCATCTATTCGATTGCCGTGATATCCAAAATCCAAGTCTTTGCTTCTGATGTAGAGCAGGTACAGCGGACATAGGTTCACAAGCCGCCTTACAACAGCCTCTCTCGAAAGTAGAGAGAAGACCCCATCCCTGTTTAGTGGTCCCTTGAGCGGTGCGATCGACAAGCAGGAAAGAGATCCCATCTCGAATCGCACTTCATATAAGCATGCAGACGTGCTCATCGGCTCAGATTATCCGCTTCATCACAGGCATCGAGACAGCTTGTCATACTGTTTTGAGGACCTTGGAAGGTGGCGTAGACTGATGGTCGGTACTTTGGGCGTCGCCCAGATGCCGTGATTGGTCGGAAGCAGTCGCATGCATGATCAGCACCTTGAAATTCGCGCAACTTTTATCTTGTGAGCTTTTGCAACCTCAAACCTTCTTCTCAATATTTCTGCATCAAATCCTCTGCTCTGTCGCCAACGTTGGATCACCTCGAGACCTCGCTTGGATACGACTGCTGACCGTCGTTCTGTCGTTCTCGCCTTCCGGATGATTGTGCCGCTCGTCTACGTCATCGCAATTTTCACCTCAATGGTTCAATAACATTGGCAGGCGAGTCAGGTCTATCAGAATTCCTGACATATACTATCTACTCCTTCTTCCTCGACAGACTGTAGCTCATCAGTCTCATCGTTCACTCGACCACATTTCTCGGCATCGACTAGGAAGTTCCACAAATCCAAGGCTTCGCAAAAGCTTGGTGCAGGATGCCGACCTTGGCAGTGGTGTCCTTCAACATTGTGTGTGCCACATTGGGCGGATTCATTATAGCATTCGGATTAGTCTCGTACTTGCTGAAAGAGACGTTCTACTTATCCGAAGCTCGTGAGTATCATCTCGCATGCCTTCACCTAACCTCTAACGGCTGGAGCAGTGGTCTCGCTCATAGCGGGCATAATATTTTCGCCACATGCAACGAATCTGATACGACCGCTCGAGTATGCGCTTGGCGATCCAGAAGTCCTCGACACCATCACGTTGTACTTCAGCCGTCTTGTTCTAGGTGTCCAGCTCGTCATCGCTGGCGTGCAGTTGCCATCGCGTTATCTCAAGCTAGAATGGAGGTCTCTAGCATGGCTCTTAGGTCCCGGAATGGCCGGAATGTGGATCTTCACATCGCTCCTCGTATGGGCAATGGTGCCTGATCTCGAGTTCCTGTACGCGCTCGCTGTTGGCGCATGTGTCACGCCTACTGACCCGGTCCTCTCCGCGACGATCGTGAAGGGCAAGTTCGCGGATAAGAACATCCCGAAGGAGCTGCAGAAAATCGTGATTGCCGAAAGTGGTACAAACGATGGGCTTGGATACCCATTCCTCTTTCTGCCTTTGTATCTCATCAGATACGCGCGAACGGGTCATCACGAAGCAGGAACTGCGGTTGGAATGTGGTTTTACGAGACGTGGATATACGAGATCGTCCTGGGTGTCGTTTATGGTGCCGTGGTTGGATGGGTTGCGAAAGAACTTCTGCATTGGGCGGAAGAGCGCAAATATGTTGATCGCGAGAGCTTTCTTGTCTTTGCCATCGCTCTTGCACTGTTCATCATCGGCACTGCGGGCATGATCGGAAGCGACGACGTGCTGGCATGTTTCATTGCAGGAAACACCTTCACTTGGGACGACTGGTTCCGACTCGAAACGCATGACGACTCGCTGCAACCCTCGATCGACATGTTACTGAATGTTGCAGTCTTCATATGGTTTGGGGCCGTCGCACCATGGTACGAGTTTGCTCACAACAATGTGATTCCTATCTACCGCTTGATCTTCCTTGGAATCTTGGTCCTGCTTCTCAGAAGACCTCCAGTCGTTCTTGCGATGCACACACAGATCCACCAGATTGAAGAATGGAGGCAGGCTCTGTTTGTTGGCTTCTTTGGGCCGATTGGAGTGTCCGCGATTTTCTATCTCTACATTAGCCTCGAGTATCTACGCGTCAGTGTTGTGGATCATGGCGTGGAACGGGAGGATGCACGGCGCCTGGGAGAAATCATGACCGTTGTTATCTGGTTTTTGGTCATCTGTTCCATTGTAAGTGTGCGAGATGAAGTTGCGAAGTACTTGTGTTGATGAACCTCTCTAGATCGTTCACGGTCTCTCGATCCCACTTGGAAAGCTAGGCTTCTATCTCCCACGCCAGCTATCGCAGGCTCGCTCGAGCGATGCGGAACCCGCCTTGGACGAGCCGTCCTTTCATGTTAATGCCGGAGTGCAGACTGGACTCTCGAACGTGCAGCGCATCGGTCGCAGCATCATCCGTAGGAACAACACCAGCACTCCAATTCGCTCTCAGCAAGTGACCCCGCGTACAGGCAGGTCGCCGCAGCGCCCTTCCGATGCGCCAGAATCGAAGTTTGACCTTGAGTCAGGTGATGGACCAGCAAAGCCGGTGGAAAGTGGCTCGAGCAGCAGCGGCGACCGCGTCGCTCAGGACGAGACGGAAGCAGGCCAGTTCAATCAAGCGTCAAGGACCATTCGTTTCCCGGATGAGGTGCATTCATCGGCGACGACAGCGAGAGAGTGAATTGTGAGCTGTTAAAGTGGTGCTCCTACGTTGAATCGTGTAGCGAAAAGGTTTATTGCATGATTGCTGGCGGTTGCACGAGGCGATTTCGGAAAGATTTGGATGAATATTGTCGGATCACATACATACATATAGACATTTGATCTATAGATATCTTATCAACAGAAGTATGAAGAGCAATGATGACCAAACCAGACCCAGCTGGACCACGGCGGAAGGTATACCATTAGATGGTCTACCACCTCCCCAGCCTCTTCCCGGACCGTCCGCTCCTGACGAAGGGAAATTGCGATCTCGAGCAGTAGCATTTGATGTGAGGTTCATGCCAAAGTCAGATGCGGCGAAAGTGACGTTCTCGCGCGCGTAGAATGTTTCCGTCCCAAGCTCAACAAGACCGATGTACATATCTCCTGTGAGCATGTCATTATCCTCAAGTGTCCGCAAGAAAGATAGAACGTCGATGTCAAAGCGAGGGATTGGCGAGGCAGCTTGCCAACTCAAGACGCGTTGCGGTCTGTCAGCTTTGGTTCCATCAAAGAGCTCACTGCGAATTGTCAGCTGAATTGTTTCTGGAGATGCCAGCTTGGAGATTATGGGCTCACAATTCTGCTACCTGGTCTGGCTGCACCGAGACCTCATGCCGGATGCCCGTCGCACTTCCGAAAGGTGCGCCGCCGCCATATGTCGCGAACCAAATCATAACCTCGTGACTCGCTCGGGTGGCGTCTTCAGCTCGATCGTCGTCCGTGTCGAGGAACATGTCGATTGCAACGTTCGCTATTGTTCCAACATCCTCTACCCTCAACTGGATATCGCCAGTTGGGAACATGTCCCACGTCCCTACAACTGACAATTGCGAGAGATCGTAGAGCCGTCCAGGTAGATACGCTGAGTTAAAGCGCACGTATGGGAAAGAATGGACGGGCTGTGAGGGATCGCCTCGCTCCCATTGCCACGTGACATTAAATGAAGAGCCATCAGATTGAACCTTGGAATGTGTCAGTAGAAGATATGGAGACATTGGGAAACATCATACTGCTAGACACTGACGGCCATCTACCGAGGGATTCCAAACATTGTTGTTGACTGTATATTGTTAGTCAAAGCTCTGGCTCCTAGGCCTGAAGTTGCAACGCATACATGTGACGTCCCCTTTCGGTATCCAGGACAGATTATCGCAGCCGTCGCTCCTCGGTCTCTGAGCTGATGCGAAATTTGAGAGCGCGAAGAGTGCGCTCACAATGTGCGCTGCATGTTTCGGAATCGACTTTTTGGCTCGGCACGAGAATCGCATCGCAGGGCAAAGTCCACGGTAGAGAACACACGCAGCTCAAATGAGTGACAGAATTATGTACATGTGAAGCTATGTTGTCCGTATACGTGCAGACTATTGCGTGTCGAGACTCGACGGCAAATCTGCTATCGTGCCCAGCGTCCGTTGACGCAATCGAGGGCGCCAATCATCTTGGAGCTTCGAGGCTGTGCTCCGGAGTCTTGTGTGCCCAGCATCGGACAGCGACAATTGGGCTTCTTGCTTCTTGATTCTCGAGGTTGCCAGCCTCCTGAACATTTGGACAATCACGATAATGCATCATTGAGAGGCTGAAAGGAGGGAAAGTGAATGTTTCGGACGAGTAGCGGCTATGCCGTCTTGAGCTCCAACGGCTTGAGCTGACCAGGGACACAAGCGAGACGGAAACTACGGAGTTGCATCCGTGCATAATTGCGCAAATCACCGTTCATTGGTTAGGGAATCGGGCTTGCATTATTCTAAACTGCACATGTGTTGTTCTCTGATCAATGAATTGCAGCCGAGGAAATGAGACACCAAGCCGAATGTTGTACAGCTGACGAAGCAAATTTTGCACACACGCGCCGACACAAATGCATCAGAACGCAGAAGGGTATCGAGCATTAACGACAGAAGACAATGATACGGAACGGGAACACACAAGCCGCCGCACGAAGACAAAAGAGACCTGTCAGCCGACACCGATGCTGAAACTCATCAACCACGTTGAAGAACATCCCACGTTGACCCATCGCATCGGTTCTGACTGTGAATCCTTTGACCTGACCGCCTATTTTGCCCAAGGGAGTGGGAGTCCACTCGTCATGTGAGATCCGTCAGACCTGGTTCTGCTGACTGGAAGCAGCGCTTTGATCTGACATTGTGGATGGTGATGTGGCCGTCGAGCTGGTACCCTTAGATGCGACTCTTTTTGTGGAGTTCGCTGTTCGACGCCGTTTCTTGGAGGCCGCTTCCTTGCATTGTGCGCAGACATCTTCGACCGGTATAGTGCCATAATCATGAGTCACACCCTGCCACGTATCTGGATCGAACTCTATGCCGCCAAAGAATTCTTTGATAAGCCAGTTCGGTACGAGCTCATCTTGAAGCTTAAGCGTGTGATTGCAAGTATATCCGAAGTGGACGCTGGTAGTCATGTTGCCAGGAGGTATGGCGCAAGTGAAGCAATAGTGTAGCGTTGGGTACTATTTTGAATGAGTAACATCTCACTCGCGTAGGAGAATGTCTTACCTATCAAGAACGATTGGGATAGAAGTCAATGCCAGACAAAGGGAGGGAATTGTAAGAATTGATGAAGGTCGGCAGCTCAGGCTGAGACAGGAAGACCGGAATCCGAAGGGATATAAGTAATCCGGAGCCGGCTTGCCCAAACATAGCTTAATGCAGATGCGTCCAGCTATTCTCGAGGACAGATGTTGAGCGGTGCTCAGGATCAGCATCTAGTGAGCGGTGTAAGGCTGAAAACGCGTGCTAGCCCAATGAAGCAAGGAACGTCTCTTCGTGTATGGTCTGGGGAACCCGGGCACTCTTTAGGCCGCTCAATCAGGAGTGTGGGCCACATTGGGAACGAACTTCATTGGTGGCGACGGGAACCACATGTTGCAGGAAGGCAACTGCTCGCTGAACGGGACGGGAAAGACTCGGCAAAAGCGATTGCAGTGGTATCTCGACCTCGAGGTCAATCACACGAACCGAGCCAAAGAGCAGATCGTACGATGTTTCGAGGTTGGGGCTTGAAAGCGGAGTATCTCCCGACTGCCCTTCGCGATTCTGGGCTGGGTCCGTCCATCAGCCGAAACCCGTCCATGAGCAGTTCGTTTGCAGGTTTAATCACGCAGTCGGGCGCGGGGTGCATGACCGATGCTGGGCTTGTGAATCCCACGAGTCAGTACATGCAAATCTTAGTGAACGCGATAAATGCCCATTCAACATGTCTCCGGAGCCACTTCCTAGCGATGGAATTTGTGGAGAGAAAAGGCCCTTTTATGTTCGAGCCTCGCCGCATTACCAACAAACCGGGTGAACTTGTAACACCACCCAGCATTTTGGGAGTACTTACAGGTCCGATCAACAAGGAGTCCTCTGAGGCTTTCGAAATGCCTATCGAGGCGCTCGTTATCGCGCAGGGCAAGGGGTGACGAGGCCACGAGCCCGCGAACGACATGTCATCCCCTCACGATGGCCTCTCCAGCCGCGCTTCGCGCTTAGTGGACGAAGTGTGAAGTAGGAACGGAATTTTGGTCCTGGTGCCGACGGTGTGCGTTTCCTGATAGGATACCAAAAGTCCGTTGGGCACAGTTGGATTCAGGCATGAGCGACGAGGTGGTGTGAAGACTTCAGTGAGGTTGCAGGGGTACTTGCAGCGGTTAGCGTACTGTGGCTGTCAGCGTGAACGGGGAATCGGGAGCAGATACGAGGCAAGGATGTACGTGGACCACGCAACTCATACTGATGGCATGCAGCAGAAGTCACTGATCCATGTTCGTAGACATGGAAGCAGCATAACATGATCATCATTCATGTTGAAGTGAGCTAGCCCCCGTTGAACTTGTGCGCCTCTCACCGTAGCGCAAATCGGAACTTTTGCGGTGGCGCATTGGTTTCCGATGTCTCAGCGGGCCGCCGACGGAAAGAGGACTAGCGCGCGGTAATTTGACTGTCAAGAACTTACGGTATTCTCGTGCTCCATGGGAGCGGCCATAATTCATCGACAGAGTCTGTTGCTCTGCGAAAGGACAATAACAAGGCTGAACAAAGGATATGCGAGATTTGTTTCTCGTGTTCGAAAATTGATTGCATGATGCAAGCAACAATTGAGTGCAGCAGGATCGTGGCGTTTGGCCCAAGTCGAATCATCGTCGTGACGATCACGCACGGACTGTTAATGGGGCCACCAGGTCCTGTATTCAGTCTTCCAGGCACGGATCACCAAGTCTATCATGCATGATACGGAGGCTCGTCTTCTTGAGGCGCCCGATCGTACGGTGAACTCGGCCACTCCAGATGGTTCACTGAATGTGCCCAGTCGGACCGAGCTGAGGATCTGACATGAGCTTTCAAGTAAAGCTCAAACGGCTCTTCCCACACCGGGGACTTGCTTCAAGAGCCACGCCGTGCCGATCGAGCAGCAACAATTCAGAGCGCCAATAATGATCGTCTTTGTGACGGCTCCAGCTAGCCACGAATCTGTCAGGGTCTCCACCACGACTGACACTGGAGCATGGACAAGAAACATGGCGTAACTCAGGTCGGTGATGGGCTCCCATGACTTTGAGCAGTGACTCCGGAACAGCTGGAAGCTATTGGCAAACAGGAGGTACCCGACCAGCTCATTCATTAGTGCATACGTTGCAGCCTTGCTGTTCAGCCCACCACTGAACTCCTCCAGGGCGTCTTTACTTGCACCTGCCTGGTAGTTGACGTGGAACGTAAGCACTACCAGGGATACAATTGTTGCAGCAATTGCCCGACCTGCATTTCGAGGGAGCAAGATAATGCTCGTTGGATCCACAATGAGGCCGAACCCAAAAAGTAAAATGTATTGAGGAACATAACCCAGACGTATATTGAGCAGCCGGTAGACGTGTGACGTGGGACGTTGCAGGCGCACTAAGAAGCTGACAAAGCCGCACAAAAGAATGCCTGCCATGCAGTGAGATGTGTGCATTGACTTCAGGAAGGTGCGTAGTCGATTGTCAGTGACAACATCGGTCGAGTCAGACAGCGCTGGTCCTGAAAGAATTGAGCCGATAGTATAAGTGCAGTCGAATATGCACAGGATGACAAGGAACCAGACCGGTCCTTTGACGCCTGGTTCGGCCCGTAGATGGTCCCAGTGCCTTAGCCAGACATCGGTGCTTGGGACATGATGGTCTCGCAGAAGCTCAAGCATCGCGTCTTGGACCGGCGTGGCAATGAGTGTGTATATTATTGCCGGAAGCGCAAGTCGATTCAGCTTATCTTTGATGAACGATGTTGGTTGCTTCCGTGCGAGAGCTTTGTGAGACAAGATGCCGCTGATGAAGAAGAATGAGCCCATAAAGAAGGACTGATTAATCGCCGTAAAGGCTAGAAGAGGCACGGATATCTCCGCGTGATGCTTTGATATGTACGGCCATTCACCGCCGCCACCGTATGCGACTGCCGTATGGTGAAGGATGACGAGAATAGTCAAGGCGAAGCGTAGGTTGTCTAGAAAGTGCAGCCGCATGTTTGAAGTCGATGAACATGTCTCTGCCTTCGAATCAAGAATGAGCAGAGAAAGATTCGCTCGATGCTCTAGTAGAATAGGAACTATGAGTTTCGCTCGCAGGCAGCACATTCTGTCGGCAAGAACCGGAGCTAGCGCGATGCGATTCGAAATCAGCAGGTATAGTCGTCAAATACAAGGACGAAATAATTTAGACAAGAACGGTTATCATTAGAGTGATAGCTGTATGTACGCCTGTACCATGCACAAGAACATAGAACTTAATTAGATTAAACACACGATACCTGGTCATAGCCTTAAAGTCACATTTTAGTCACGTGGAGGTTGTAGAGCGCACGGACCATTTTAGGCCACTTTGGATTGTCCACGGTGCACCTCCTAACACCTTAAGCTGATCTTAAACCACCTCAACACCACATAACTCTGGCTACAAATTACCTGCTAAAGGGGCTAGACTTGATTAGCATGCGGTAATGAATCTTGGCAGCGCCCGAGATGGCATTTTCGTAAGTTCGCGCCTTACGCGTTTCGCGACGCGTCTCTAAGCACGCACTCACATCCAGATCTAGCAATGTCGTGGATCTGACATCAAGCGACGACGAAGGTGAAGTGGGTGCATCGAGTACGAATAATAAGACGAACGGTCCGCCTATGGGCTTCTTCACAACATCACGAAGCTCGACGTCCACAGTCGCCGCCGAGCCTAGATCTGGTCACAAGATCTTCAACACAATCGATCAGAAGCCTAATATTCCCATCATTCCAATTGCCAATGGACTTGCTACGAAGCACAACAACCATAAACGCAGTGCTCAGGAAGCATTCGGTCGCAATGGGGTTTCTGAGCTTCTAAACTGCGCTGAAGCCGATCTGACCAGGGTCCAAACGTCGAATCAAAGTCAAGGCCTTGCCAAACAGCCGACAAACACTCCAGGCCGCACATCTATCAATGACTTGCTGTCACGATCATCTGAAGAGACATATGCTAAGTCACCGACGAAAGCCGCTGTCCCAAACAAACGGCCAAGAAGTGAGCATCGTCAGGACCCCCCACGCCGAGTGCTGCAAGACGACGGTCTTCCGAGCCCGACGGTAGCTTCTCTACTTGAGAGAGCGCGAGAGGACTTTCAGAGCTCACGGATTAGGCCTAGGCCCGATGTGGTCGACGGTCATGCGTCAGTCAATCCCGCAGCGTCGAGATCATTCCCGCCCGATGCTCAGAGCTCTGCAGCATCACAGGCATCCGCGTTCAAGGCTCGGAATGGCGCACATATGCCGTCTCAAAGCCTTGTTGATGTCCCGTCCAAGCATGGACATTCGCATAAAAGTGTTATTGGCGAGCGTGACCGTAGTGTCCGGAAGCAGTCAAAGGACAGCATGCCACGAAAGCCATCGCCGAAGACTCTCGAGAGCGGGCAGAAATCACCTCCTCCCGTCAAGGCAGATCCAGTTTCTGATCGCGATTCATCGAGCTCGGCACCATTCGGCAAGCTCATCGGTCAGAATGCAATGGTTGCCATGAAACCGACAGTAGCTCCGATTTACAATGCGTCTCAACGGCTAAAGCTGGGCAACGCGAGTCCAAAAGGTTCCAGCGATACAATGTCGACTTCAAAGACACACAATGTTGGGTCAGAGCGAGTGTATGCCCCTGAGTTCAAAGAATCTAACATGCAAGAGCCCCCGATCCTCAGAGAGCAGCCGAACGCGAGGCAAATAACTCCCAAGCCGAAATCACGCACTCCGACCATCGCATCTCCTACCAATACCGTACCGCTGCAATCTCCAAGGCCGATACGTCTTCCCACTTTGCCGCCTCTCGAAGGGTCTCCTCGCATTGTGAAGCTACGCGACTCGAGTCCAAAGAGCATTGCTATCGCGCATAGACCGTCGTCCTCCGGTAATCCTGACCAGCGTTCGGCAGACTTTCCGGTCGTTCCGACTTCTCTAGGCGAGACAGCTCCAGCTCCAATCACGCGCCCCGATTCTGCCGGTCCGATCAGACAGTCAATTGAAGTTGCACCACCTGTAGCACCACTCGTTCACCCGCTTCCACCAGCCACGCCTACAGCTCTGACCGGCACATCTGCTCAGAGTATGGATGCGCGATCAAACAAGAAGTTCTACAAAACCAATCTTTCCAATCGTGCCGGCCGTCCATGGACCGATGCAGAAGTGATCATGGCGTGCTATCTGTCTGAAGTCTTGCACCTCCCGTGGGGTTCAATCGACAAGAAGCTCGACCGCGGGTACAACACTGTCAATACAAAGTACTCACGGATACCAACTGGGTTGAAGAATGATGCAGTGAAGATCAAAATGCGATGGCTTGAGCGGAAGCGGGCCATTGATGCCATACTCAACACTCTGGACCTTGACATGGAGCAAATGATTGCGTACTTGCAAAAGTTCATTGAGACTGACTCTTTGCCTTCGGAGACAGCGCAAGAGTATGAAAGGCTGTCTGCACTTGAGCCCGAGTCCACAGCTGCACCGGTATCCATCCTGCATGACAAGATCGTGGTATCAGATTCTGGTCGGTCGTCACCAGCATCAGCAGCAGACCGACCCACGATTGCAACGACAAGAAAGCGGCGAGGTGTGGCAGAAGGCCAGGTCTTATCTGGACGATTGAGACCGGGTGCTCGGCTGGCAGATGGACAGCTCGAGGTCAAACAGCTTTTCAGCAGAAAGCAGGAGAGCTCGCC
This sequence comes from Scolecobasidium constrictum UM 578, assembly GCA_000611715.1. Classification (NCBI taxonomy): domain Eukaryota; kingdom Fungi; phylum Ascomycota; class Dothideomycetes; order Venturiales; family Sympoventuriaceae; genus Scolecobasidium; species Scolecobasidium constrictum. The sequence continues at coordinate 16,656 of AZYM01000296.1, read as the reverse complement.
AGACTCCGTGCTCGTGTCTTCCGACCACGACGACAAGCCACGATTCTCATTAAGGCCAGCCGTTGCGCAGAAAGAGCAGAGGCTCTTCGATTTGACGGACGAGCTAAGTGATTGCGACGAAGACTTGTCGGGTCTGTACAAGCAACGCAAGAAGCCGTATCTGTCCAGTAAAGAACGAGATATGGCAATACGCGCCATCAAGAATGAATCTCAGGACGCAGAACTGTGGCAAGGGACGGCATTGCATGTCGACATCGACGTGCACGAGATCGTGGCCATCATCGAAGCGGTGAAGCTCATCTGTCCTGAGCTGTATCGTCCGCATCTGCGGAGTCGTTTGCGGATGACGCTGGCATCAGCCACGAGGGCTCAGCTTGCGGCCATAGCTGCTTGCGCTGCACAAGACGAGCGACTCGGATCGCGCACGAGGAGGAGCATCTGCAGCTTTCTTGAAGACGCAATCGCTGGTGTACCTCCTTTACAATCCACCATTCTCCGGATTGGACGACTTAATTCCACCAACCACTCAGAGCGTGTTGCCCCAGCGAGACAGCTCCTGCATCGCGAGCTTGACACTCGACAGAGGAGAGTCCCGCGAAACAATCTGCGCGATGCGATTTACGATACTCTGAGCGTCACGCATACATTTACCGGCGCATCTGGAGACGTAGGCAATCTTGCCTGGCAGCCGCACTCCACATTTTCGGATGGCACGTGCTTCGGCGCTGGCTCAGCATGCCTTGCCGATCCGAGCAGCATGCAGTATAATCAGCCAAACAACCTGCTCTTTGGAAATGTGGAGCAAAAAGTTCTGTACGAGTTGCCATATCATCACCGGCTGCGCGAGAAACCAACGCAGGGTGTCAATGCCACACATTCGATGCACGTTTCGCAAGACTCGCGGCTGTTCGAGACGGTATCGACGGTGGACTTCTCTCGAGACGGGCGCATGATGTTCTCGGTCGGCTACGACAATCATCTTCGATCATTTCGCGTTGATAGCGATCGAGGCAGTTGCAGTCCCGTGGCTGCGTTTGACCATGAGACTAAGATCGACCTCCTGGCTATGAACAAGCACACAAACGCTCTCGCAACAGGAGCTCAGGACATTCACAACGGCATACGCATCTTCCGGTACGACGCACAGGATGTGTACTGCACCCACAACTTCTGGTCGCCACGCGCTCGCAATCTGGTGGACAAGTCAATCTTCCCCTCGGCTCTCAAATGGGGTACTCACTCGCTCGTGTCTCATTATCTGCTTGCTGGATTCTCGTCGACAGCTATCTCAGACGTCAATGCCAACGCAGCATTCGGTGAAACATGCCTGTGGGATGTTGAGAAGAATGTGCAGATACAAGTCGCGCCTGCGGCTGGCAATGTGTTTGACGCCTCGTGGAATCCGAACTCCTCTCATTTCGCCACCGCATGCGCGTCCTTCGGCGCAAACAATGTCCACCGCGGTACCAAGAGCTTGGTTCGCGTGTACAACGCTTTGCAGGACAATAATGGACTGCGATGGACTACTCGTGGTCTGGAAATGGAATGTCCTGCCTTTGACATCAACGACGTGATCTTCAATCCATACAATGATCGAGAGATTGTGGCTGGAGCTACCAACGGCAACATCTATCTGTGGGATATGCGTCGACCGAATGAGGTCCTGCACAGATTTGAGCATGGCGAGCCACTTATGGAGCTTGATCCGCACTGGCCTCGGGAGCAAGTCGACACCGGTGTGCGATTCTGCACTTGGGGCGACCGAGCCGGGCGATTGTATACTGGCTCCTCTGATGGCGTCCTTAAGGTGTGGGACGCGAGGCGAGCGACCGAAGATGCGCTCGTGAAGGATGTAGTGACGTTCAACTCGGGCATCATGTCTGGCGCTTTCACAGAGGACTTCTCCAAATTGCTCATCGGCGAGGTCAGCGGCTCTATCGACTTGCTTGAAGTCGATGCAGACGTCAAGCCATTTGCTGAGCCGGAAAAATTCACTCTCAAACCATTCGAAGCGCCTGACTCAATGCCTGCGACCGCTGGGGCTGTTGACGATGCAGATTCTGGCATTGTGGCAGCGAGGAAGCTTGTCAAGGATGGGCAAATCCAGATTCGGCCACTCGGAGGATATCCGAAAGCACAAGCAGTCCAGGGTGCGATTTACAGTGGCCCTCATGATCGATTTCCCGATGCTCCGATGCTTAGACAACGCGCTGCTACGTTCCAGAATGGCCTGACCATTTCCGAGCATCAATGCAGCCTCACTTCATGCAAAGATGCAGGACGCCATTTCGCCACTGAGGAAGCAGAAGACTCTGGCCGGTCAAGCGATAGAATACCGCAAGCGATTAGGGAATCTATTGGCAAGAGCAGAGATGACAAAGTGCCCAACACGATGCTCAAGTGCACACATTGCGACGCGCCTGCGCGTGTTAGAGAGGACGACATGAGGCAAGCTGCTTTCCCACTCTGTGAGCGATGCTCCTTTGCGTGTCTGCGCTGTGCTCAGCCTTGCCAGAAGATCTCGCCGAGTGTCGAGACGATTGCATGTCGAAGTTGTGGTCTTGAGTGGGATGTTGGCGTGCTGGGCTACAAAGTCCGAGTCGGTGCTGCCGATGATCGGAAGGCGAACCAGAAGACTGGCGCCCAAGCTGCCAGGTTTGAAGAGCACGAAGGTGTCAGCCTGGCTGAGGATGGAGCCTTCGGGAAGATGGGAGATCTACTTGATCTTGTGAGTGACTATCATCACTCACTGTGGGAGGATCAAGAGCCTGTGGTATATTGAGCTTTGCAAGCTAGATGCAACTTTCCGACAGTGGATAGACAAGAGTCAGGATAAAAGCTATTGAGCAGACCATAATGCGATTGCTAGTCGTGACCCTGAAGGGTTTGAAGAATGGTGTAGTGTCTACCGGCATTGGAAAATGTTGCACGCCGTGTGTACATTCCAGCAACAGCGTTTCGGGCCTCGTGACTGAGATGCAAAACTCGCTCGTGAAGCTCTGGAATCATGTTCGACCGCTCAAGGCTCCATCGCGGTGTTGCATGATGCTCTGGCGATCAGCACAGCGATATGGAAGCAGTTCGTGAAGAAGGCGATCATGATCTTGATAAACTATATGAGAGATTGGCGAGAGATACCGAAGCTCGTGCTCTCCCACTTTGCCTGTAACATCGACCTCAAGGTTGTAAATGCTCTGACCAATGCTTTGCAGTGCTAGGGGTGAAACATGGAGGACGAGATCTGCAGCCAAGATCGAGCTTCCAGATGTGGCAAGTGGCAAGGTGAAACAGAGCCCTGATTGGCTGATCTCCAACGACCTTGATTTTGACCCGCAGCAACTGCCCGTCCACTCAACACCTACAAGCGCCATCACTTTCATCGTCATTCAATCAATGCGCGGAGCTTAAGCAAGAAATTCATCTAACCTAGTCTTATTACATGCAATCCCTCGCTCGGGAACTGCGCCGATGTTTCGAAACCGCGTGGTGATTTGAGCAGCCGTCGAGTGGTGTGCTCTCAAAGCACCATGCTGAAGAGGCCTCACGGCGACGCCGCCTTGGGTCGCAATTACAGTCTCGTGCCGATTTGATAAGCAGATCACTCTCAATGTCCTGCCTAAAACATTAGCTGAGTCGTCTATGGGCCCATCTCATCACCTGCAGGCACGAATCACGCGCTTCGGTCAATTGCCATTGCAGCAGGCGTGGAAGTCTGTCAAAATTTGAGATCGACATTTCGACACAGGTTTCAAGCTTTCGGCCACTCACGATTCTTCATCGGGCAAGTAGGTGGCGTGGCCCATGGGCCTTTGCTTCTCCACATCCGTCTGCCCCGGGTCGGCCATTGTACCAATGTAGCTGGTCCAAATCTTATCTCCAAAGCACCTACTGCTTGAGAAGGTTCCGACAGGTGCTCCATCTACCGTTCTGCGACCTCGTACTGCTAAGATGCGTCTTGGAAAGTCTTAGCATTACGCCTCCCGCTGCAACTGGACCACCCATCTTCGGTTCCTGGCCACACTCTCGAAGGTATATAATGCGTGCTGTACTTCGTTCCCAATCACGTCTTCAGCGCCTCACCATCCAGCAGCGATTTCTCTTTAGCATTTTCCAGCCTAGCCATTCATTCTTTCCAACGCTCATAGTAGCATTACATTCTTTCAGACCACCAAGACAGCCACAATGAAGTCCTTCGTTACCGCTCTTCTTGGCCTTTTGCCAGCCCTCGCTCTCGCTGCTCCAACCAATGAGCCAAAGTTCGGCTGCGGCAGCACTGAAGATCGTATTCCAGGCTCCTTAAGGGAGGCCCACTTGCGACACGCAAAGCGTGATGCCATTCCAGCTCCATTCCCAGTCATGCGCCGCCAGGCCGGCAACAATACCGTCATCCCAACATACTTCCATGTTGTCACTTCCCGATCTAAGGCCAACACCACCTCAGAGGCCACTCTGCAGAAGCAGCTCAGCGTCATGAACGATGCCTACTCCAACAGCGGTTTCTCGTTTGATCTCGCCGACATCGACTACACCGCCAACGACGAATGGGCCGAGATCGATGTCACCAGCTCCGACGACTCCGTTATGATGGCCATGAAGAGCAGTCTCCGCAAGGGCACCTACTCCGAGCTCAACGTCTACTTCATCGAAGCCATGGCAAACGGCATCCTCGGCATGTGCGAGTTCCCCACCAAGGAGATTGACACCTCCGACCCATCCTCCTACGACTTCGACGGCTGCCTCTGCGCTCTCGGTACCCTGCCCGGCTCCACCGAGTTCCCAAACAAGTTCGATCAGGGCATGACCACCGTCCACGAAGTCGGTCACTGGTTCGGTCTCTTCCACGTCTTCCAGGGTAGCTCCTGCTCCAGCGATGGCGATATGGTTTCGGACACCCCATTCCAGCGCACTGCTACCTCTGGATGCCCAACGAACAAGGACACCTGCCCCAACTCGCCGGGCAAGGACTCTGTCCACAACTACATGGACTACTCGGACGACAAGTGCTACGAGGAGTTCACTGCTGGCCAGATCAAGCGTGCTCAGGACATCTGGGCTGACATGCGCGCTGGCAACTAAGCGATTCCGACGATCGAGAATGACGAAGTGACGACGAGTGTGTTTGATGCATGAGCGAAGCGGAGCGAGGATGTTGTAGAGAAAAGAAGAGAAGATGTCGCAGGCCGATCATGACGAAGCGGTCTTTTCATTGAGATGTGTTTGTCTTCTTTACGCTCATTAGAATTATCCCGCGGGCTCCAACAGCCGCGATGTCTTTATGTGTGCTGGAATGCGCACGCTGCTGGATTGTTATTGCATATGTACATATATTACTGGATGATAGGCGAATGTCATCAGACCACTGACTGTAATTTCTCTTCCAGATGATCATCGAATATTGTGAGATCAACTCGGTTCTGCTCGCCCACTGCGCGCTTGACAACCAGGACCAGATCATCGATGGTCCCGAGGAGGCGAAGCAAAGCGCTCATAGCACTGATCCATGTTCTGCCACTCTGGCTGGAGACACCCTGCATAACGAGCTCCTTGCTCCCATGAGCTCGCTGATCCGGATGGCGAAGCAGAACTCTCGCAATCAAAGGAGAAGGTAAGACTGCCGGTAGGGTTGTGCCGCTCTCCAGCGACTGCTGCACCAGTGTCAAAACCGACATCACATCCGCCATGAGCGACTCCTCGGATGCGCCAGTCTCGTGCATGAACTTCACGCGCTGCTCAGCAGAGAGTCGTTGCGTATACAACACCATCTGCGTGATGCTAATATTGAGGATGGTGCAGAGGTGGCAAGCATATTCTAGTGTCTTTGTGTCGATGTTCGAGGTGGAGAATTCGAGCTTGGTCAGCTTGATCGGTCCAGTGATTGTAGTCAGCACTTCTTCTGCTTCGAGCGCTTCTTTCTCCACGATCGTGTTCAGGTCATCCGGTGGTGAGCGCCATGTGCTGACAAAGAGTGCGTAGCGGTCCTTGACCGTGGACAGCTGATCGCTCAGCAGATGGCTGTGGTGTCTATTGCCCGAAGGCGGGCGTGGGAAGAACGTGACTACCGTGGATGCACCGAAGCCGATGAGTACAAGCAGCAGTCTTCTCCAAAACACATTGTATCCTACGCCTGGGTTGCCATACGAAGGGATATGCGTGTCGATCCACGAGTACGCCACAACCAGGTAGATCGTCGCAGCTGTCATAATTGACGCTTGCATCTGACTCGCAGGAGCGAATAGTCGCCACCACATCGATGCAACGATCACGACTGCCATCACCGCGGCTAGGCCATATGGGTTACCGGGGCCATCGCCGGAACCGATGTACCAGACTGCGAGCCCAATTACGCCACCAACGATTGTGCCAGCGACTCGCACCAACAGCCCGCCGATGAAGTCAGAAGCGTACGGCATGAGGGAAAGCTGCGCCATGATCAATGCCCAAAGGCCCTTTTCGCGGTAGTAGAACCCCGCAGACGTCGTGATGACCGCTGGTATACCGAGCCCAATTGTCACGATGAGCATACGTATCGCATGTAGTCCAGCATCGTTCGTCAGCCACTCAATTGCTCCCAACAAGAAGGCGCTGGACTTGTGCCTCTGCCGGCCCGACGGCTTGCGCATCTCCTCAAGTCGAAATGCAGCACTATTCTCATCCTTCTCTTTGTCTTTTCTCTTCTTCTCTTTACGTGCCTTCCTCTTGCTTGGCTTCTTCCTCGATGTCGCTGTTGTGCTCCGTTGCAGGCCCTGCACCGTGTCCGACGAGTCGTCCTTGGAGAGCGCCCACGAGAACAATTGTCGCAGTCCTTTCGGCAGCCAGAGTCGTGACTTCTGGTGTTTCGCATCGACCTCTGCGACTTTCTCCAACAGTGTCGATGTGGCTTTCGAGCAATTGACGATGCGCTCCACGTACAGCAGTCCAGTCATGAGGCCCAACAATGGAGGGTGGTGACCAGTCTCATCCTCAATGACGTTCCCATCATCATCGAGGAGATGGCCATGTAGATCCACGAGGGCTTCACCAGCAGTTGTCTCAAATTCCTGCTGCGCGTCTTGCAGCTCCTTGAGTATCTCGCCTGGGTTCCGAGAAGATGCACCAGTCTTCGACTTCGAGTTCGTGATGCTGCGAGCAACGTATTCAGAGGCTTCTCGCCAGATCGGCAGAAGCAAGCACAGTGAGTTTGACAGTTCCTGGAATGTCTGCCTTGTCATTTCCTCCACGTCCGGATGTCTGAGGTGCTCCTGCAACCCAATCGTCCTAGCAATCTGGTGTGTAGCGATCTTGGGCTTCTTCGCTTGTTGTCCCGTCTTCTTGTCCGTCTTCTCGGCCTGCTGGACCTGTTCGTCTTGTCCAATGTTCCGCAGCATCTCCGCTTTCATCCTCCCCTGTTCCCTAAACATGGGCACTTGCAGCAACTCTCCAAATGCCACAAATACTTGACGAAAAGGCTCTTGCAACGCGCCAATATCCTCCGGACTCCACCTCCCGTAGCTGAAGTCCATGGGCAAGAATTTCGTTGCATCATCCACAGCCTTATAACTCGCCAACAACCCATCCCTCAACTTCACCAACTTCTTGAAGTCAAATCTCCTCCCCGGATCCCTCAAATGCACCCCCAACGCCTTCCCAAACCCCCTCATCTGCACAAACACCTCCTCCATCCCATTCAGCACAATACTACTCGTACTCTGCGGGAACAACACAATATTACACAATGCACCGACACCCACCGCGATCCCACACGGTATAATCATTGTCTTGGGTATCGTGCCCTGGAACGTCGGAATCAACGGCGCAATGACCAGATAGATATCCGCCACGATCGTGCCGAAGATACTGACCAACGCCAACTTGGGGGCGTCAATCCGCATCCGCGCGAAGAAATACACGAACAGGCTTATCATGCAGAAGTATGTCACGCTGACTCGCGTGTCGAGCATGCCGCCGTTGAAGATGGCGATCTGTTGGAAAGTCGCTTGGCCGGACGCGGCGTTGACATTGGTCGTGTTACCGGGGTTCGTGGCTTGGAGCGCGATGTATTGGGATTGCAGGTCTGACGCTGGACGGGCGGAGAGGGCGGCTTTCATGGTGAGCGCGCCCCAGGCCCAGCCGAGGCAGAGACCGATTATTACGGTGAGACCGCCGAGGATTTGGACGAGGACTACGCCGGAGGGTGGGAGGAAGAAGAGGACGATGCTGAAGTTGGTCACGTGTTAGCTTCTGCGGCGCTCTCGAAATAGTGAGGGGAGAGTGTGTACCAGCCAAAAAATGCAGCTTGACCGATGGCGCGCAATGTGGCATCGATGAAGATGAAGATGGTGAGAATCCAGACGGCAACGGAGCACTTGAAAAGCACCTTCAAATCTTTCGCGTTGAAATGGTCGAGCCATTTTGGCAGGCCCTTTCTCTTCCTCTTCTTCTTCTTCGCATCTCCATCGTTCGATTGCACGAAGAAGTCGAGGATCTCGTCATCATTTTCCTCCTCATCGTGTTTTGTCGCGTGTTTCACACCATTCTCCAAGCTCTTCACCCTCCCATCGCGTTCTTCAGAACCCGATTTCTCAGCATCAGCCATTTCGCCGTCTCGAAACCACATTCAAAATCATCAACGAACTCAAAATTCCGCCAAAAGAGCGACACCCAGGATATTTAAGCCGCGATGATTTCCCCCATCGCGCACAATTCCCCCATGCGGCAGTCGATGCAATGATGTCAGGGGTCCGGATCGCGAGGAAGCTTTTTTATGCACGATTTATGCAAGCCACGCGATCGGCGCTCAGATGCGCGGGTCGTAGCGTATCCATGTCCGTACCGGATTGGGCGATGAGGACGTATTTGCGTATTTGTACGTAGATGTTGGCGGTCTCAACACGCGTGGAAGATGTAGCTTGAGAGCATAGGCAGGCTGAGAGCCCAAGCGTCTTGAAACTTTCTCATCGCTCTGCGTGAGGTCGACCGTCCTTTCGGCTTGTAGAGCCAAGCGTGAGGCTTGGACTTCTTGTGAGTTGGCAGCCTCGCGCTCAGCCGTATGCAGGAGCACTTGCCTCTTTGAGATTCGAGTTGAGTAATCCCAAGTCTTCGTTTGGGCTTTGAAGATCTGGTGTAGCGATTCAATGCACCGCTGATGAAATGCGCTTGAGATGTGAAGCATCGGTCCTCGAACCAAGTCTCGCCTTCACATCATATCCAATTCATCATCAATGAGGGTATCCATCTATAGTATACAGTTCGAATGCTCATGTTCATAACTCACAGCGCCGTCCAGACGCCTACAAGAGCAACAACCATCCAAGCCCAACTCCCAATCCCCAAACTCGCCGCTCCATTCCCCAGCGTCGGCCAATCCACCCCCAAATAATTACAGCTCAACCCACTAATATTCAGAATCCCATCCGTCCCCATAATCCTCCCCGGATCAAAAGATCCATAACTCCTCCCCAACCTCCCATACAAGGCCCCCGCCTCCGGACACCGCAGCCCCAAACTCATCGGGCAGCTCTTCACCATATCCCAGCAGATCTGCTGGCACGGGAGCAACTCCTTGTACGGTCCCGGTTGTATATCCGAGTCAATGAGCGGATTACGCGACGAGTTGGCGGGGAGTTGCGTCGTGTTCTCGATGGCGAGGGGGAGGTTGCCTAGGTTTGCCAGACTGGGCAGGTCGAGCACCGTGCCATTGGGGAAGGGACTCCCTATATTCCTCGGCGCGAGAAAGGGGTCCCGAGAGCTGAAGTCGACGCAGCGCGGAATGGTGACGGCGCAGAGCCAGGTCTTGTAGTCGCGGGCGCAGTCGTCGCAGGTGCTGGTGAGGGAGTACTGCGCTGTGGAGGTGGTGTTGCAGGGGATCTGCTGGAGGGAGCGCGCGAAGTTGGTGTAGAGGGATTGCGCGTGGGCGTCGTAGATGGAGGCGAGGGTGGAGGCGTTGGTGAGGGAGTCGTTGGAGGGGTTCGTCGGGACGGCGTAGGCGACTGAGTCGCAGAAGGGGAGGTCGAAGATGACGCGGCAGTTACCGTCTGTTTTGGTTAGTCCTGCGCCATGTGAGAGTAAAGGGAAACATACCAGCCTTAGTACTGAATTGCATACTCTTCCACACTTGCCCACCTCCACCCACGGTCGCTGCATTTTCATCCGAACTATTGGCCCCCTTGTATGCGAGCACGCTGAAATACGTGTTCCCTGCCACCAACGACTGCATGTAAAACTGCTGCTTGGGGTTCTTCCCCACGCCCCTCTCACTGATACTGCTATTGATGCGCATGAAATCCATATTCAGCTTGCTCAGTCCGCAATACGAATTCTTGATCCCGTCGATCTTGGGCGAGGAGCTATTGAAGACGTAGATGTCGAATGGCGGGTCATTCGTCATATCCATCCATGCCTGGCGCTGCTGCTGCACGGAAGTGAGGTTGCCGTTCTGATCTGTGAGATTGTATGTGGCGAGGAGGGCGGAGGTGGAGTCCGTGTCGACTGTCCACATGAAGGCTGTCTCGTTGTTGTAGTAGTGGTAGTAATCGTCTGTGCTGGCGGCGATCTGGTATGACCACGGCCCGGTGAAGGTGTCATTTGGTAGCTGAGGTGCGGTAATGGAGATGAAGATGCTGTCCTCGACTTCCTGGAGCGCAAGACTCGCGTAGCCTTGGTCCAATTGTTGAAAGCCATCATTTGTATCCGCATCAGGTTTTTGGTTCGTGTTGCTGCGTGAGATGTATATGGTCGGCTGTCCAGGTGTGCCCGTCTTATTCTCGTTCAACGCAGGTTGCAGACACGTGTTCGCGCTGAGATAAACCGTTCGCGCAGAGCTATTCTGTCTCTTCTCCAAGATCTCCCCATTCTCAGCCAACTCCAGACTCCTCCTATCCTTCCGCCTCTTCAACGTCGCGTCCTGCCCCGTGACATTCGTGGGCAACTGCACTCCCCTTCCGCCAGGCGCAGCTCTCAACTCGCTCGCCTCAAAAACATACCACTGCGTCTCTCCAGGCACAAGATTAAGCGTATTTGGCATGTTGTTCTTCAACCGCACCGTGTCCAGCGCCTGTCTTCCCACGAGATTCGGAGGCAGTCCCACTCCAAAAGCCGCTTGGTACGCCGGAAGCCCTTCTTCTTCCTCATCCTCTAGTAATTGGTGAGAAACGCCACCCCAGTCTAGATCCAGCTGCTGAGCGTGTATCCGGTGGTGGTTGTGGTCTTCGTTGAGTATCGAGTCCAGCTCGGCGGCGTAGGCGAATTGTGAAGGATTGAGGGAGAAGTAGATTATGAGGAGCACCAAAGACGTTCCCAGACAGGCTGCGAACCGCGATTGCAGCGGCGTCAGCTTGGGAAACTGCATTTTGATTGCGGCGGAGATTGATTGCGCGTCCGCCCGCGCTGTGAGGGTAGAGAAGGCTCAATTGCGGGACCGAATGTGGAGACGCACGATTGAATCGGAGGAACTGGCGATAATGAAGGACACGAGTGCAACAGCGACAGTATAGAAGAGGCAGTTCGAGGAGAGGTGTTGAATGTAAGAATGCTCGCATGCTTGTTCGAGGAGACAGGACCCTGAAGATGCTGCGCCGCGGAGTGGCTTGCCAAGACCAGTGTCAACGACAAGGCTGAATCACATGCAAGGCTGAGATGGCATTGATGAGTTCCAATGGGCAACTAACGAGGAATAGAGCCTGATTGAGGATCGATACCTCTACAGGCGCCTATGCGTGCACGATGATTAATACAAGTAAAAGTGAAGCTCACATAATGGTGATGACACTCAGAACTAGCACCAAACCGACTGCATAAAACACAAGACTTTCCTTGTCCGAGAACAGATCACTCCGTCCTTACGGTTGCTGCTTGCCCAGATACTCCCTCAGCTCTCCATTCCCATCCCCAGATCCAAGGGAATTCGCAGTCAAATCCCGCCGGTTTGCGCTGCGCGTACTCGAGCCGATTCGTGCTCCCAATGTATTGATGAATCTCAAAACTATCTGCCCATCATGCACATCACCACCTAGCAACAGGTGTTACTGGTTGGCTCCTTTGCTACTCACCTTGCTAATCAAACATACTCCCGTCGAATCAGTCGAACCAGGTCATTTCAACGATGGCGCTTTGGGGCGCAGACTATCGCAGTGCTAAGGTCTCTTCCAAACTCAACCACATCTTGACGCTGTAGAATTCTCACCCGCACGTCTGTGTTGGGGTGCTTCCCAATCTTGGAAGGTACCATGGTTTATGTAGTCTCCACACATTGAACGCAGGTAAACATCAAGAGTATTCGCCCATAGCATCTTGATCATACTGTTTTTGCTCGACACAGATCATCAGCTGCGCCCCAGGATGTTTTGTATGTTCTCTCGACCTTATCCACTTGCTTGGTCCCCGCGCTCTTGACTCTAAAGATCCTACCGCCAGCTCTGATGCCTAATCGAGAAGTTGCCGAAGTATTGAGCATACCGCTGATCACCTCACCTGACTTCATCTCCCTCGCATCGACATTCGTTGCGTTGCTCATCCACTCATGTAGGGCGACTGTGATCACCTTGACGTGCAGCTCTCCCAGAAACGCCACTAGAGCTTTCGCATGCTCGCTGAACTGTATCTCCGCATCGCTGAGCTGGTGTCGAAGGGTACTTTGGATATCGAGGTCTGTCTCGGATGCGAACCATGCATCCACTTTCAGAAAGACGTGTAATGTCTTCAGGTTGCGGCAAAGCGTGACTAGCTCTCGTAGATTTTCCTTCTCGCGCGCGAGCGAATTCCTCATCCGTGTATCAGAGACTGAGATCGTGATCTGTGCATGAACGAGCTTGGCTAGCAAGGGATCTGGATTCCCAGTATACAGTAACTGCCCTACTGTGGGTTGGTACTCGAGTCGGCAAGCTCCCATTCTGATGTCGCTGAGATCCAGGACGATTACATTGCTCTCCAGAAAGGCGTGTCGCGCGATAGTGTAGAGTCGCTGACATGATCGCATGGGCAGGAGTAGTTGTCGCAGCTTCCGCGAGAGCATGTCTCCGATGACACCATCCGGATGGCTGCTTGCCTTTTGTCGCTGGGCTTGCTCGTACTCGTAGATCATGGCATAGCTGCAGATATGTGCCAGCAGCTCATTTGAGAGATCGAGTAGACTGGTTGGCATCTTGTTCTGATCGTTGGGTAGGTCTGTTTGAGGTTTGTTCGTGTCTTCGGTGTGCGCTCAGTCAGAAGGACATTCAGTTCGAACGGTAGCACTTAGGATCAGAAGGCTCTTGATTCGAGTTCCGTAGGTCAACGCCATATGCTATCGCGCTCAGACTCAGTGTGAACGTGGAGTTGTATCATACGTCACCACGTGAGGGGTCAGGGTGATCACCTAAGGGGCTAGATCATCGACCATCGATGCATGTCCAAAACTCTTTCATCACAATTGCTGCAACGCAAAATCTTGTGCGCCATGGCAAGGCTGATTCTTGCGGTGGAGAGACGTGATCGGATGCGATGCGTCGCCCACTTGAGGCCGCATGCACGAAGGCACAGCCCCGCAATCAGCCACAAGCAGACAATGTTCTCAAGACTCGACTTTATCCTCTACTTCTCCCATCCTGCTTCATCAATTATATTAGCATGTTTCCATCAATTTAGCACACCCTCGAAGCTGACTCGGGGTCATCAGTCAGGATGGCGGAAGCCGTGGCTGCCGTGGCCAGCATCATCGCGATCATCCAGATCTCGGACCGTGTCATTACAGCCTGCAAATTCTACATACAATCGGCATCAGAGACTCCGTCAGAGCTGAGGGCTATACTTGTCGAGATCTCAGCTCTCAGAGCCATACTCGATAGTCTGCGCTTCCTCCAGAGCTACGCACCATGTGAGCCAGCCTTATGGAAGCAGCTGTCGGGTAAGCAAGGCCCGCTGGAAGAACTCAAGCGCCTGATGCTGGATCTCGAGAAGCTGTTCCCCCAGGATGACTTTCGTTCCAGCTTCTCGGCACCGCCAGCGAAGAAAGCAAAGCTGCTGCGTGCCAGCCTTGCTTGGCCATTTAAGGCTCGTCGCGCACAAGAACTACTCAAGACAATTCTGCAGCAAAAGACGAATCTTAGTCTGGCATTGAGTATCGAGATAAGGTATGACAACGGGCTACCAAAGATTGAGCTCCATGGCAATCTAGACTGACTGGTTGAAGTCACGATGTCAAGCAGATCAAGCAGAGCACAGGGCAGATGCATGCAATGTTGACAGGTCAGCAGCGTTCTATCCACATGCTGTGCAGAATTTTTGACAGTAGTCCGCGTCAGATGCCCAGCGGTTCGAACTTTATCGATGGCTTGAGGTCACTGACCCCTCGCCGATACATTACCGCTCCCGCAAACTGCACAAGCAGGACACCTGCCACTGGATGCTTAGGTCACAGGAATGGAATCAATGGATCGCGGGTCAATTGCGCTGCTTATGGATACACGGCATACCTGGAGCTGGCAAAACTGTTCTCACATCGTTCTTGATCGAGCAGCTTGAATCGCATGTCAGGCCACTGGAACGAGTCGGACACGCCTACTATTACTGCTACTTCGGGCATAATCAGGATGAGTCCGGACCCTTCCTTCGATGGACAATTTCCCAATTATGTCGACAATCGGGAAAAATCCCCAAAGCGCTGGTCCAGCTTCACAAACACGGTAGACAGCCTGATCTAGCCGACCTGCTTATTGTATTGGAATCTCTTCTGCAACAGTTCGATTCTGCTTACGTGATCTTGGATGCAGTAGACGAGAGCAAGCCTCGTGAAGATTTGCTTAGGACAATTCGCGACCTAGCGACTGATGCGAGATTCTCGAATTTGCATTGCCTTGTCACAAGTCGACGATATGTGGACATAGAGAACGTCCTCGACCCCATCTCGAGAGCCCTACCAATGTCGAATGAGCTGATCGAAGATGACATTCGTCGATACGTTGAATCTACAATTCGATCTGGTCCCAAGACTAAGCGGTGGCCGGTGGATTTGCGGTCCGAGGTTGAGGGCGCTCTTGTATCAGGTTCCAAGGGAATGTAAGTCGAATTTTGAATGCTATGAAGGTTTTGGCTCACACAAGCAGGTTTCGCTGGGTAGTCTGCCAGCTAGACCGCCTCCGAAGGCTGAAACCCGAGCGAAGTATCATCAGGCACGCCATCGCAACACTGCCGAAAACGTTGGACGATACTTATGAAAGAATTTTTCTCGAGATCTCCGAAGATGATCATGCCTTCGTCCGCGACGCTCTACGATGGATATGTTTCCACCAGCACGTCTACGATGACAAGGCCCCCTTTGGAGCAGACATACTAATTCAAGCAACTGAACTCAGCATGAAGGAAGCGCTGTGCTCGGAGCTCGATCAAGACTATGACCTCGAAAGACTAAGAGACATTTTCGGCTGCCTTCTTCACGTGAGTGCAGAGAATTTTGTAGTTCTTGCTCACTACACTGTCAAGGAATACCTGGAGTCGGATCGAATCGGCTCAGCGCCCAGCAGCTTCTTCCGGATTGAGCCTGGTGTGACTGTCAAGTCGCTTGTTCCGATAGTGCTCACGTGTTGCCAAAAGCTGAACGGTTTCGCGGGCTCGGCGCAGGAAGAAACAGATGATTATGATGCTGCAGAGGTCCCCGCAGTCTTTGTCCAACGTTTGGATGTCTATTGTGTCGTCACATCTGCCATCTTCCTAAGCGAAGACAGCACGCGTTTGGTGGATGAATCGTCGCTGCCTTTGGTCATCAAACTATTGGATCCCAGTGGACCTTATTACTTCGAAATAGAGGCGTTTATAAATCATTATCACGCCTTCTTCACCCGTAGAGGTTTCCGTGCTTTTTTCAAGCGGGACTTCCCGAGGTGGTCTTCGAGCGAGGACTGCTGCGAAGCTGCTACCCTACTCAACATTGCATTGTTGACGCAAGGAATTGGCCATGTGTCCCTGAGCGATGTCGTTCCTGAAAGGTCGCAACCTCGAAGATCTCTTCAACAGCGAGATCGAATTCACTATGGCGTGCGGAGACTTAATGATGGTCGATCACGATGTTTACGACTTTCGTGGAACATTTCTTCACGTTATGTCCCTTTTGTCGTGGATGTTTAGCGACTTTTTCTTTTGGATGCTCGAGAGTTGCGATTCTCCGCTGAATGAAGGCCTTTTGTTAGGTGCAAGTGCCTACCACGACGAAGGGGATCATGATTTGAGCTTGTGTCCGCTACATCACCTTCTCAGCAAGTCTGTGGATCCGAATTGCCCGGACTTGTTTGTCACCCCCCTTCAAATCGCGGCGAGGAACGGTCACCAGCTTGCTGTCCAGGAACTTCTGGCCGCAGGAGTTGACCCCAACGGAGTCGGCAACCCGGAGGGCACGCCCTTTGAGAGGCATCACATTCTGGCTTGTTACAATGATGTGCACGGACTAAGTCCATTGCGGATATATCGAGATGGGATACAAGAAGGGGGGCATCCGATCACTCGGATAGAGGAATTGCTCCTGGAGCACGGCGCAAAAGAGTTCATCATCGAAGATGATGCCACGGGCCTCTAGTCAGGACCTCACAATTTGTAGTTTACCAGAAGTCCTAGTAATTCTTGCCTCTTTAAAATTATCACCACCCCTCCAACTGACCCACCCCCCACTCCAACCCCTCAACCACAGCCGCCCCCTCAAGCTCCTCCTCCAACCCA
>AZYM01000295.1:0-12360 GCA_000611715.1 Scolecobasidium constrictum UM 578 | reverse complement strand
ACCCCATCTTCTCCAGCTCCCTCACAAAGAAATCCTGCTCCTCCTTCAACACGCCCCTCCTGCTCCCCATCTGCGTAGGATACCGTCTCAGATTATGCCAGTGCGTCAGCGCCCTTAGGCTCTGCTCCATCGGCACGCTCTGCTCGACTTCGCCGTCCACGTCAGACCCGCTTAGCCAGTCGTCGCGGAGATCGGGGCGTACGTGCAGGTAGACGGCTGTGATGACGCGCATGTTGCCCTGGCGCCATTTGCGGCCGCAGTAGGGGACTTGGTTTTTGAATAGCTTGAGCGTGTACAATCGCAGTTCTCTCTGCGGTACTTTCAGGGATTTCTTGAGGTGATTCGCGCTCTTGTACGTGATGAGCATGAGATTCCTATGTGCTTTATCCTTGCACAGTTTCTGCAGGATGCGCAGGTAATTGATGTTGGTGTAGAAGTTGCGCCAGGAGAAGGCAGTTATGGGTTCCGTGGGGAGTTGGGTGGTGGGGATGCCGAGCTCGTCGACTTCGGGCGGGAAGGTTGAGGGGAGTTGCGGTGGGGCGTCGGTAGGGAGAGTTGATGTGGGCTGTGGGGGTGGGGAGTCACGGTGCCGTTTTATGGGAGGTGGGGCTGCTTCGTCGTCCGAGGGGGAGTCGGGTGGAGGGATTGGTGAGGTGGGAGAGTCTGAGGGGAGACCGATGCGGGAGTGGGCGCGGCAGTAGCGGAAGAAGCTGGAGGGTGTCAGTCAGCATCTTGTTGGCTCAAGTGCATAAAAAAAATACTTACTTCCAGTCCTCACTCTCGCAACGGTAGTTGACCACCCTCTCAATCTCCTGCGTCTGGAGCAGCTTAAGCACCATGGGTATATAATTCGCATCAACAAGAAGTTGTGTCAAGTACTCGAACTTGAGAATGTCTACCACCATCAGCCTTGCAGATCATCAACAATTTGCTGTGCAATACTCACGAGAAACCTTAAACCACTTCAACAGCAGCAGCAAAATACCCGTCACAGCCTTCGCCGCAATCTCCTCGCTCCTCATCCGATCCAGCTCATCCTGTCCCAACTTCGCAATATCCAGCTGCGGATCGCCATTCGGTCTGTGCTCCGCAGTGCCATTCCCATTATCCTGGAAGTGAAAGCCGCTCTGCACGCTGGCTTGGCCTGCGGCCTGCGTGATCAGCGAAGTCACGTTCCCGAGGATCGTCTTCATGAGCACCATGACTATGGATTGTAGGTGCGGGAGCCCGTCTTTGTAGAAGGCTTCTACTGTTGCGAGGCGCTCCTCTGTGCTGCCGTCGAATTTGAGCTTCGAGGGTGAAGAGTCATCGGAGGGCTGCGCGTCGTCATCGTCCTCTAGTGGTCGGACGTCTTCGTCTTCATCTGCACCGGTCCAGCCACGCTCGTACTTCATGAACTCGACGCGCTCTTCCCACAGCTGCTTCAGCGCTCTGGTCGCTCGCATCCGTTTCGAAAAGAGCTCAGCTGCTTCGAGGATACTAGTTGGAATATCTGCGCCTTCCCATTTTCTGCCCACAAGCGCATCTTGCAACATCGTCGTGCCTTTGCCTCCGATCTCGTTGCTCGACGCGTCTAATGGTGGATAATTGAACGGCAGTAGGTGAGGTGTCTGATAGTTCTGTTTCTTGCCGCCTTTTCCCAATGCAGGTGAAGGGGGCGGCGACGGTGCAGGTGTAGCAATGTGGACTGGTTGGTGCAGAATCGATGTACCGTGTTGAGCTGGCTCAACTGGCATGGATGATGATTGCGGTTTTGTTGGATTGATTCTCAGAGGTGGGAGCATGCTTCGCTGGTCTGGCTCGAGAGGAAAGTAAGCTGGTGGAGGATTGTATGCTGGATACTTCGAGCTGATCTCTTGTCTGAAGGTGTGGTAATCGAGCGGTGACGCGGTGATGATGGGTCCTTTTGGCTCGCCATTCTTCGTGTCTTCGTCGGTCTTGAAGCTCTCTCGAGCTTTGTCGACTTCGTCCAGGCCGCCCAGGCAGACCAAGACGGACTTCCAGGTCAGCAGGAGAAGCTTCGAAGACGGACCCTTCTCTGAGCTCTGCTGCAATTCACCGCTGATTCCTGGATCCCATCGTAGCTTATTGATCACATCGCTCAAGAACACCAGCAAATTTGGCTCGAGGGATAGGATTCGTGACCTGTATGCTCTTCTGTCCTCATCCTCCTCATCCTCCTCTTCGGCCCTTGCTGTCTCGAGACATACATAGAAGACAGTCATTGCACACCATGTCTCTCGCTTTTCCAGCTCAAGTTTCGTCGCATTATTCTCGGCCTTTCCAGAGTCTGGCGAGCATTCTCGCATGCATGCTGTTCGCATAGTGTCATAAGTCGTCTGCAAGCCACCCTTGATGTCCAGCAGCATTTTCGTGTTCGTCCTCAGCCATTGGAGCTGGAAACCAGATTTGCCATACTGCTCCTGCAAAGCCATGTCTCGTCGAATTTCTGCCTGAGACTTCTGTGGCGCCGCATCTGGAACGTCCTCCTCGGTGTCGCTATCCATGTCGATTTCTGTAGGCTGTCCCAGCATACTCGATGCTTCTTCCAGCGTCATGGTCCCGCCCTTTTCCAAGCCTGCCGTCTCATGCCAGCACCCAAGCACAATATACACCAATGCTTCAAGCTGCTCCAACCTCTTATCAATCTCAGAACTCTTGATGCCGTCGAGCAGTCTCTGCATGAACTTCTGCCGCCGCTCCTCTGAAGTCTTGTTCCAGTCTAACGGACTCTCATCGTCGCCCGTGAACGCCCAATTATTGAACACGCCCCACTCCGTCGCAAAACACGACTGTGCCCTCAGTATATTCGCTCGTTCGGGCGTCGTGTACGCGAACCACTCTTCTATCTCTTCAGGCAGCGTCGCAGCATCTTTATACGTGAACGCATACGGCATAGGCTCCACTCTAGGCAACTCCTTCACCAGCGTTCGCAATTGCATGAGCGAGAGCGAGTCGGTCGCTGGAGGGGGCGGTTCTGCCATTGGTGGTGGTGGAGGCGCGGGCGGCGGTTGCGAAGGAGCCGGTACTGAGCCTTCTCTTCGGAGACCGGGACGTGTGGGCAGGTTCATGCGCTCGCGTGGCATCGGCTTGGGAGGTTCCATGACGCCTAATCTCTGCTCTTCCACGGTGTCCAATGGCGGCTGAGATGACTGTGGTTCTTCATTGGCTGGGTCCGCATAGCCACTTGAAGGCAGAATCATGTCCAGGTCCGCAGCAATCTCTTGGAGTCGCTGCGACTCATCGCCGAACGTCTCCATGGTGGCAGAGGATGTGGGATTCGTGATGTGGAAATGTGGAAGTACGAGGTGACATGCTTGGCTCGATGGGACGGACGATCTCATGAGACAGGATCTCAGATTGCGAGAAACATAACAGGGGGCGATAACATAGCGTCTTGAAATTCAGACTTGAAAGGCTGTCATTGAATCTCTAGACAACAATTCATCCTCGAGCTTCATGCTGGACCCTGTATATAAAAAGTGGGTCTGGCGCGTGCTTCAGGTACAGCTTCTCGCGTTCGGCTACTCTCTCTTTTCTTGCTCAACACGCATGATCTCATACCTGTTGCCCATTATTCCACTGCTCCAGATGTCGCATACAAGTCCACAAATGAGATTTCATCACAGAGCATTCCAAACTCGAGCCCTTGTCACGAGGCTGTGCTGATGCTCATAATCTTCCCATTCAGAACCGCACATTCTTATGACGAACGAACAACCCTAATCAATTCGCATCGACAGAGAAAGTCTGCGGCACGTATAGTTTGATTCTCTAAATGATCTGATTTGTGGTCCCCGTAACTCCATTGCTAACTTAGCACGACCAACTCTCTATATGCTCCATCATGTAATCGTACAGGACCTGAGCTGTCATTCTATCAGGCACCTCGATAAGTTGGTGGTGGCATGGCTGGTGCATCACCATTCACACCATTAGGCTTGAAATAAGTCACCTCCGACCCTTCCTCCGGCTTCTTCTTCCAATTTCGGAAAGCATTGGGCAGACAGCTCAACCCAACAAACAACAGATCCGTGAAGTTGACCAGATCCCACAGCGCACGGAAGAAACTGTACTTCTTCACGCCAGGCATCGCTTTCTCCGTATACGGAGCCGTCCCAAACGGCACCACAATCAAAATGGAGAAAACAAGCGCTGCACAGCAAATAATCATGCTCGGCAGCCCAATAAACCAATCCTTTTTATTCATCGTGCTCGTCGGCTCCAGCACATCCGCCTGCTTGAGGATCGACCACACGAGCTCGAGTGTGACGGCGAAGGCGACGAGGCCCTTGAGCGCCACGGTCTTCATAACTGGGTGCTGGCCCACGAGCGAGACCTTGATGAACTTCATCATGCGGATGACGGCGAGGAAACACAGGATCGTGGAGACGGTGGTTATGGCGCTGACGATGGTGGCGGCGTGGTTTGTGTCCTGCAGTTGGCGGCAGACGGTGCCGTAGACGGCCATGCTGGCGATCATGGTTGCGAAGCGCACGGGGATGACTTGGAACACGAAGAACCAGGTGCGCTGGTGTCATGTTAGCTTGTGTGTTTGCTTGCGATTTGGATGGTGAAGGGCTCACGTAGTACTGCCCCAACTCGTTCCTCTTAATCTGCTGGTAGGAGTGCTGCGCAAACAATTCTGGAAGCTGCTTATACAACTCCCTCGGACTCCCCCTCCTCTCCGGCTGCGTCGCATACGTAATAAACAGGATATAAAGCGCTACCAGTGCAACAGCATCGTAATACTCTCCAATCGGCTTCAGGAAACCAGACGCAGGATAGATCGCCGTGGCCAGGAAATCGAAGAACGAGATGATGGCTGGGGTGAGCACGATCCTGGCGATCTGGCGCTGCTCGCTGCGGTTGCGGTATGTGAAGAGGTGCATGCTGCAGAGGCCGAAGCAGAGGATGATGGAGACGGCGGTGCAGCTACCCGCGACGACGGTGGCGAGTCTGTGGAAGGACCAGTCGCCGACGAAGGCATTGACTGGGTCGCCTGGGAAGTTCGTCAGTGGTTGTAGCAGACACCAGTGGCATTCGTGTACCCACCAAAGAATTCGTCGGATGGACAGGTGGGTTCTGAGTCTGAAGAAGACATGGTTGTTGTTCGGGTAGCTGAGAGGGTCGCTATGAAGAGACAGAGATAATACTGGCGAGGGAAATGAACTCGATGTACCGAAACAATGACTTAAGATATTATATTGAGGCTGATGAACTCCTTCTCAAAGCCAGCGGATGCTCGAGCTTATATCACCATAACCTTCACACGAAGATCAACCACCGCCATTGACAACTCCCAACTTCCCATCTCACTGCCTCAGCCCAACCCACCACTTGCCCCTTTGCAGCGAACATGGCGACGCCGAATTGCTCCTCTCGTGTCGACAGCATGCCCATCACTGCACAGAGGAGGCTCAGCCCTAGCCTCGCAGCGTCGACCGCATTCGGCAGTGATAGTCGGTGTGGTGTGACGCGATTGGTTAAGTCTCTTGCTAAGCTTTGCTGGTTTGGGCTTGGGGGCATGCGGAATGATTAGACCTTGCATTTCTTCGAATTGTTGGCCTTTTTTGGAAATGGTGTGTCTGGGGTGCGATGGCTTCATGGTTTGACTTTGGTCGATGAGGTTTTCCATTCTATGCTTGTCAGCAGTGCCTGCAAGTGCCTGCTGTGCTATGAAACTAGGCAACGATCAATATGCCTCATGTTCGACTGTATATGCTAAAGCACAGCCCATGAATCTCCTCGGCCTCGGTGTTTATTCTTCGCGATCCAGCACGAAGTTGCCTACGCAGTTTGACGCAGGTACAGAGGATGCCACCACGAGACCACATGCTCCGTCTCACATCGCGCACAGTAAAGTGTCGTAACGAGCAAGGCTTTTGATGCAACGTGCCTCGAACTAGCTGACCAGCAACCTATCAGCACACCCATCGCGAGCTGTGGAAATTACCCATAGCAAAATCGAGTACCCTATCAATCCACTGCAGCCTCTGCGCCAACTCCTCAGTCGGCGGCGCCATCTTCAGGGTATCCCTCGCCACAGTCAGCGGCAGTATACACATCATCGCTCTAAACCCAACGACATCAGTCAGTGTCTCCGGATTCGGTTTCGAATCGATTGGCTGCACGAGGATGGGCAGGACGGAACTGCACGCGTCCTCGGCCATGCGTAGAATTACGCTTTGCCGTGAGGCGACGCTGTACCCTGGAATGGGATTGTGGAGAGCGGCGAAGAGGAGGATCTTTGAGACGAGGATGCGAGTTGTGCGGTAGAGTGTCCAGAAGTATATGACTTGCACGGTGTCGTACTCGTGCACTTTATTCGGCATTCCTGGATGTTCGGCAAGGTGGCGCGCCCACCGCGGCAGTGTTTGCGAATCTGGTTTCGGATGAACAGTGTATTGTGCAGGCTGTGGCACATTTTGTTCCCAGTCTGCGAGTGAGGTATCGAGAGCTGTCAATTGTGTCAAGAGACGCGTCTTCTCGAACTCGTCGTTTGCGGCAACAGCGGCTTTCCATATCGCGAGGAGATCCACTCCATGGTGGATGTGGCCCAGTATTCGCGCCATCGGATATTTGTCGTTGTCGTATACGGCTTTCAGGTTGGAGTAGGGTATGAATGAGGTGACGCCTAACCGGAGACATGCGGAGAGCAGATGCCCTTGTATGCTTCTGAATATTCGCCATTGGTACTCGTCCGTTACGATCCGCAGTCCTCTCTGCTTGATGAGAGCGGACATCCCCATGGCGTGCGCTTGTAGGAATATTGCATTGTTCCCGCCGGTACTCATCTGCTCGAAGATACCGAGCATCTGGACTGCAAGCAGTAGTTCGTCTGTACCAGCGGTTTTGGGATTCTTCGATTCCTCGGCGACAAGTCGCAGGGTGTTTCCATAGTGCTTGTCGATGTCTTGTCTGAGACCTTTCAGACTGCAACCAGTTCGTCGATCAAAGTTTGCAAGCGAGACTGCATATACTGCCTGCTTCAAGCTCGACTTTTGAGGTGCATGATAGAATAGCGGGGGTATGTAGTCGAATATGCCGGTCAACTGCGCACCAGGATAGGTCCGTTCAGATGGGAGTACATAGTCATAGAAGAAACGATTTACAGCGCAATCCATAACATCAACAGTGAGCACCGGTGATATCGACCTCGGTGTCGACGAAGAACAGCTTGACGAGCTGCTACTGCTGCTGTCATCGAATGGCGCCAATTCATCGTGTTTGGCTCCATGAGTCTCCTCTTTGCTCTTGACGCGAGCGCGCCACGTCTTCTGAGCTCGTTCAGCCGCGCGGGGATTCTCGTTCCGGAAAGTGATCTCGAAAAGATCGCGGTATTCGCATTGCACGGCGGCTCTTATGCATTTATTGCATTGCGGTTTCTTTTCATCGCACTATTATGGCCGTATTAGTCACGTATACCCAAGAATTTGGCATCAGCATAAGATGTGTCACACACCTTGATCCTCTTGGATCTGCACCTCTCGCACCCTGTCGAAAGTCGTCCGCGGTATTCTTTGGGAGGCATGCTGGTTTCGCAATCACACCGGTGCCAATTGAGGGACACATGACACTTGCTCTCTCATCATGCATTGATATATTTGCGAGCCGCATTCATCGTGAAGCTGAGGCTGAATGGAGTAGCTGAACTGGAGGGCGAAGTAAAGTGTGACGTCGCCTGGCCTTGCTCGATTGGACCTAAAATCAGTCCTTACTAAGCGACCTTCGTGCGTACCAATCTTCGCCTCTTCTGGAAGCTTGATTGGAAGCTTGATTTTCTTGATGCATGCTTCCGAAGATGATATGTGGGCAGGCGGCTCTTTCATTCGTATATGCCTGCCTTGATTGGCTCGCACACTGTTGCTTGCGATGTACCTTTTTTACTGAATGATCATCGTGTGCTCGGAAGTGCCGAAATTTCGAGACAAACCAGTTAGTATTGGGTATTACTCTCATCTCATGATGGTCCTAGATACATGCAAAACGCTACATAAACACAAATGCTCAGAACCCCAAAACGCTCATCTAAACCCATCGTGCCCCTTCGAGGTCGGCGTAGGCAGCTCCGTGGGCGGTAGTTTATGCTCGTTCGGCAACTCGTGTGCAGCGACATGCGAAGTAGGCAATTCGCTGGGATCGTAGTGATGGTCTGCTGGCTCGATGATGTCTTGTCGTCCATATGCCAAACTGTCTCTGTACGCTGGGCTCTGCCATCCACTCGCTGGTGTCTGCGCAGATAAAGGCACCTGACTTTCTCTCCCCACCCCCGTGCTGTCAAGCTCGTGCTTTTGGAAGTCCGCACCTTCTTCCTCGGCTAATTCCCTAGCCTTCTTCTTACGGTACCGCAAATACAGGTATACGAACCCTGCGATCAATGCAAGACCCAATACTACGCCAATAGCCACGAATGCGACACCACCTCCGGATAACGACGAACCTCCAGAGTCATTGGTAGGGAGCACAAAGGTGCTTGACGTCGCGGGTGGTGGTGGAGGTTCCGATGATGATGGTGTCGTTTCGACAATTGGTTCAGCATATTCGACTGAAGCTGACCACTGCTCGAGAACAGCCTGGTCTGTGTGTTGAAAGGCAACCTTGATGCCATGCGCTGAGGGAAGAGGCGTAATGCCTGTCACAGTCTCAATAGTCGTTGTCCAATTGGTCTGCTCGACTACGGTCGATCCCGAAGTGACGAGCGCTGTTAATGATTCGAATCTCTGAAGTGTAGCGACTTCCGTGGTCATCGCATCAGCGAATGAGTATCTGCAGTTGTCGAACTCGTCGACGCCGGAGAAAGGATGTGTTAATCTAGCACCATATTAGCTTCCTGGTCCATGTATCGTTTCCGCCGAATCCTACGTACGATGGACAGCAGGTAAGATGTGTCTCGGTATAGCTTGCAATCGTCGCCGAAGGATTGTCCGCATCTGCCACAAAACGCCCAAGGTACGCGCTCACGGAGGCGATCGTGTACCCTGACGGACAGAAAGCTGGCGACAGCGACCCAGAAAGTGACGGCCACGGAGCCGGCCAACATGACGGAACATAATCAGGCCCAATCTCTACCCTTGCCGAGTCACTAGCACCCCAAACATATGTATTCGCAAGACACTCTGCAGGCGGCGTGAATTGTGTCGTCGCAGTCCACGGGAAAACGGTCGGGGCTATCGAGGCACCCGTATGCGTTGTGATACTAGCGAGCGAAGTTATCGTCGGAGTCGGCAGCGCGGCAGCCATTGTCGCAAATGGTCGCTATCCTCGTCGTCCTCCACAGCGAAAATCGTTCCTCGAAGACGTTCACAATTCAGCGAAGAACGTTCGATGAAGCATTGCAGAGGTCCGCAGGAGTGAAGATGGGGGCCGACTCATGTCAATCTTCCCCCAAGCCCGACAACCCATGTGGTCAATCTCACAACCCATGTTGGCGGCACAATCGATCCGCTGCGGATTGAAATAGTGGTGGTCGCCTGAAATGCAACGCTGTCTGGGGAGCTGGTTTCTTTGGCCTTGTCGTCGCTGTCTTGGTGCATAATCTAGATTGAATATGGTAGCCACGCCCTCTCGTGCATTCTGGCATCAATTCTTGCTCTTCTATCGAACACTGCAGAATTAACTTTCTTCAGCAACGTGCAGAAAGCACAAACCACGCAAGAGGTGAGACAACGGTAACATTTGCTGGCTGCTTACGATCCTCGCAGGGAATATCTCCGACAGGCTTGAGAAATTACCTCCGTGTCGGCTCGTGCAGTTTCGCACGCACAGGCCATGAGCTCATAAATAGGCACACGAGCAAGCCTCCAGTATCAGAATAATAATGGCGATATTATCTTCGAAGCTGCCATTTGCTCGTTCCAGATATCCCAGCTCTTTGAAGCTGAATTAATCCTCCCCAGATTCCGTTGCAAATGATCTGAATTGATCGTCCATTGTTCTCGTTGTCCTGTTTGAGCATCCACTCCGTTGAAGCTACTCCGTACGCAGTCCCGGATGCCCTGGTCTCCTTGGATGTCCTGGCATTCGCACTGCAGAGGACTCGGCCTTCTTGCCTCAGGGGCCTTAGTATGAGCGTGGCTCACTGCGTAAAGATCATCAATTTGAGGAAGTTGAAAGAAATCTCAAGAAAGATGAGAGCGCAGAGCGACTTCCCAGATTGAAGGCCTCTTTCCTCAGAAGGCGATGTCGGGCGGGCCGCGCCTGCCCTCGCGAGCTTGTGACCACATTGTGGAGTTCATCAACATCATCTCTTCACTTTCTCAGCAAAGCGTCTTTTCGCGGTTTGAAGAATCCTGCTTTGTGAGGTACGCAATGCTGGCCTTGATCACGAGACGTGCGATATCAGGAAACGGTTTACTTCTTCGGTAAATATCGTCGTCGATGTATGTCTAAACGTGTCGCGTTTCGTGACCATGGACCGCTTGCGAGGAGCAGCGCCAGACTTCGCATCGTTCTATTCACTGGAAAGGACAGCCTGTTTATAAGGCCAACTAATGATGAGCAAAGCCGTCTGATCACCTAGAAATCATCAAACAATCATGGACCATGGTTTCACTCATCATCCATCAGCACCATCAAGTTTGTCTGCGCCACGGACACCAGCTCGAAGCGTCCAACGTGTACCACAAATACTCAGCAAGCGCGCGACTACAGTAATGATCCAGGCCACACAAACTATGATGGCATCATGAAACTACCAG
The DNA here is from genome assembly GCA_000611715.1 of Scolecobasidium constrictum UM 578. Lineage (NCBI taxonomy): Eukaryota > Fungi > Ascomycota > Dothideomycetes > Venturiales > Sympoventuriaceae > Scolecobasidium > Scolecobasidium constrictum. Next base: position 1,660 of record AZYM01000295.1, on the reverse strand, counting down.
TGGGAAGGCGGTGCCAAACGGATATGCTTAGGGTAACCAAACGGCCGCGTCACCAGCCCTCCGAACGAGCCGCGCAACACTGCCATCGTCACCGTTTGTGACCGTTCGCCTCGCAGGCTAAGACTTTCGGGAGATCTCTTGGACATTTCTTATCTTCTGAGCATTTTTCTTGGATTTGTTTTCTACCTCTCTCTTGATTCAGTGCTGTTGTTGCATCTCGTTTTTGAGCCGCATCTGCTGTACCTGCCGGGTCGACAGGGGTTGACATCATCGATCGTAGCTTTCAGCCTTACAGGATCTCGAGATGCATTTTGCGTCTGCGCTGGCTGTTTCTGCCAGTCTGCTGTCGTATACTGAGGCTTTAACATTACAGAAACGGACAGATGTGAGAGGACATTCTGACAATCATCTAGATTGCCACTGACAGTCATCGCAGGGCTCACCAGCAAGAGTATTACAACTCGATACCACGCGCAAGCGATCCGTCTTGAACCCAACTACCCGCGATCGATTACGAAAGCGACAGTCGAAAACCCTCAATGTCAATCTCGACAACGAGCAGACCCTCTACTTCGCCAATGTGTCAATAGGCACGCCACCACAGTCCCTCCGCCTCGACATCGACACCGGATCCTCGGATCTATGGGCAAACTCAGCACAATCGCAATTTTGCCAGGCACAGCAAGGCCAATACTGCGCTGCTTCGGGCACATACAATGCCAACGACTCGAGCACGTATCAGTACGTGAACTCGGATTTCCTCATCAAGTACGCGGACGGGAGTCAGGCGGCTGGAGACTATGCCAAAGACACCGTGACGCTGGGCAACCTGGCGCTGCAAGATGTGCAATTCGGCATTGGCTACGACAGCTCGTCTAGCCAGGGTATCCTGGGCGTCGGCTACCAGATCAACGAGGCTCTGATCGGGACCACGGGCAAAACATACACGAACGTGCCACAGCAGCTCGTCGATGACGGCGTGATATCCGCGAATGCGTACTCGCTCTACCTGAACGATCTAGACGCCAGCACGGGATCCATCCTCTTCGGTGGCGTGGACACCGCAAAGTACAACGGCGACCTCCTCACCGTGCCCATCATCCAAGAGCAAGGCGCCTACCAAGAATTCGTCGTGGCGCTCTCCGGGCTCACCGCAAACGGGGAATCGCTGGTCTCCGAATCAGACGCGCTAGGCGTCCTTCTCGACTCCGGATCCTCGCTCTCCTACCTGCCCAGCAGCATCGCAGACAAACTCTTCGACATCTTCAACGCACGCTACTCTAGCGACGCGGGGGCTGCAATCGTCTCCTGCGACCTCGCAATCCAGAACCCGAACGTGAACGTCGAGTTCTCCTTCTCCGGGGCGAATATCTCCGTCGCGCTGGACGAACTCGTCCTCCTGAACGGGTACTCCCGCCGCAACCAGCCCATCTGCATCCTAGGCATCTCCGATGCTGGCGACTCAACACCCGTACTGGGCGACACGTTCCTGCGCAGCGCGTACGTGGTCTACGATCTGGAGAATAATGAAATCAGTCTGGCGCAGACGAACTTTAATGCCACGGGGAGCTCTGATGTAAGGGAGATTGCGAGTGGACGGACTGGTGTACCGGGGGCGACGGCGGTGGCGAGCCCGGTTACGGATGTGGCTGCTGCGGGG